>VZRJ01011806.1:71727-147935 GCA_013397565.1 Ptilonorhynchus violaceus
GTCGAGTGGAGTGGAGTCCAGTCCAGAGGAGTCGAGTCGAGAGTCGAGTAGAGAGTCCTATCGAGCGTCGAGTCGAGAGTGGAGTCCTGTCGGGTCGAGGGTATTTTTTCCCATCCAAAACCCTTGTTTTATGCTGTGTTTCTTGGCTGGCACCTCCCCCAGGGGTGGGGACTTCCACAATGGAAGAGGATTTTCCCGATGTTCTGTTGGTTACTTCAGCAATGAACTCGGATGATCTTTGTGGTCTTCTGATGATCTTCGTGGTCTTCTGACATTCCAAGTCCAAGATCGGGCCATTAATCAAGCTGGGTGGTGTAATGGGCCATTAGCTGAGATTATCTAATCAGGATGGGTGGTGCTTGCTGTCGGCTGGAGTGCTTGTCTCAGTTGAGATAAGGAGTCCCTCAGGGACCAGGTGTGTAACTGTGAGTTTTATCCAGCTTTTGTGGGTGGTAATAGAATATATGGCTAACCCAGGACAGTGGTCCATCTTGGGGAGCTGATCTTAGGGAGTCCACCTGGGGTGTAAGCCCTGCCCTGAGTGAGCTCTGACTGCCCTGGATGCACCTGAAGGCCTTCAAATAAACATCACCACTTTTAACCCTTTGGTCTTTGTCAAGCCTCTCTTTTAGGTAGTCCCGAATAAGGCATCAACAAGGCTAAGTCATAAGGAATCCTGCTGAAGCAGGCTTTGACATCTGCTGTGCTTCAGATGGGTGTTTTCAACTAGTCATAGTGCCAAGAACCTGTCTGATCTATTGTGTCCCACCAGAAAACAGTGCTGCAATTGGTTTTTTTGGGTAAGCAAATGTTGGCGTTTTACCAGTAATTTCAAATTTTCAGGAAAGGTGATTTTTCCTAAATTAAACTTTGGCAATCAAAAAGAAATAACACTTCCCAGTTTAAACCCAGCTTATGTTGGTTGTACTGTTTTCTAAACAATGAAACATTTTCATTTTTTTGGTCTCAATTCTATTTAAAAAAGAATTGTAATAACATACTTTTCTGCTTAGAAGGTCATTTTTGATTGATACTTATTTCACTAAAAAATGAATTGTGAACTAAAAATTTATGCCAACTTCTCTGTGATACTCATTGTTCCTGACTTAACTTGATTGTTTCTACTGTCACTCCAGTTTTGTGAAGCACCACATCAACAAGTTGCGTTTTACTGCACAAAATCAGCAGCAAATTCACTGCAAGGTTAGGGAAGAAGAAATAAGAATTTCAGTGTTTGCATCCAAATTTCTGTTTGAAAAGGCACACAATCTACCTGTGCTCTGTGCTTGCAAAAGCTGCACTATTGTAGTGTCAGAAGGGAGGCAAAGAGATTCTGACTTAGAAAACCAGTAATAAGAGCATGCATCTGAGGTAAGGCAGATGAACTTAATCTGCTTCTCTTGGATAATTTCAGAAAACACACAGATATTTTAAGTGTTGAAACCATAGCCTCATTCAGCCTGATGATTGCTCCAGCAACAGATTCAAAGTTGAGGTTCTTCTCCTGTATTACTTGGAAGATGTATGCATCACACCATTTTAGAGGGAAAGCATTGCTTCAGTTAACTGTTTGTTCAGTTCCTTGAAATCCAAGCAGAGTGTGTTTACACACAAAGTGGTCTGCGGATGCTGGATCCATTGAATGGATTGAGTGAGGGCTCGATCCACAGCTCTTTGCCCAAGCTTCACATTTGGCACAAAAGTTTTTCCCTTTGTTCAAAACATTCCCAATTTGTATCACTAGGCAACTTCCATGTAAGATGTGGACAAAACTTGAGCTCACTCCCTTGAGATTTAAAGCAAATTGACTGGAGAAGCCAAAGGGATTGTCCTAGACCCTCAAACACTCCACGTTAGCACCTCGTGCAGTAGTACCCTGTGCATGTGCATACCTGCCATGCTCATTCCAGCGACTAGGAGGCGGCTGCTCCTCACAGCGGGTGGTCTCATCACCGTCAAAAACGGTATTGAGCTTGGCATTGCTCAAGCATTTTATTGGACCTAGTCGCGAACATCTACAAGTCTTTCTCCTCCTTGTGCAATAAGCTACAGCCTGAGGTCCAAGAAGGAATTGTCTCCCCTCTTTTTTACCTCCCACCAATTTCCACAATGGCAAGACTGAGCCTCCTCAACAGGAAGATGAACTGTTGACTGGTTCTTGGGGAGGAGAGTAATTAGTGCTCATCTAACTGTCCCTAGTTAAACTGAATTCATGACCAGAAAAGGGTAATGAGGAAAGGGAATTGTGAGATTGTGACAGGTAATAAACAGCCAATAATAACTAAAAGGAAAAGAATGCTTAACACTATATTTTGTGACAGATTAATTTTATTTAATGAAGAAAAATGAAGTGATAATAAAAATTCACTGAAAGTCGTGCTGCTTTAAATCTTTCCAGGATTTTGAATTTACAGTTAGTGCATAGACTTAATCCATTCCTGCTACAGTGTTGAGTTTGCAATCTTGCTGACCTGCTTAAACAATGAATGTGCTGGGAGAAAAGAAATGGAGACGTTCTGTTAACTAAATAAGTGTTCTCTAAACCAGCTATACCAGTCAAAACATTATTGATTATTATCTCTGACTGCTTGAAGAAAGAGAGGTCTTTGTTTACATATTCACTGTTGCAGTTTTTAAATTTCATGAGTAGCTTTACAGTTGCTCCAGCTGGAGTATAAATATTGTGGTGTGGTTATGTTTCCCTAATGTAATGTAATGTAATGTAATGTAATCTAATCTAATCTAATCTAATCTAATCCAATCAAATCCAATCTAACCTAAGATTTAAATTTTCTTTTTAGTTTTTGGTTTGCATGAAAAATCTGATAAAATTACAGAAGCTCATTGCAGGCTATCAGTCACCAATATGTAGCAACTAATAGCTGAACATAATTTCTGGGGTAACAAAATCATAAGGAATCCAAGACTTGCTAGATTGAGGTATTACTAGAAAAGCCTTGATCCCCCTGGTGCTGACACTGAAATGCTGCTTTCTCCTACAGTGTAAGTGCTAGCAATGTTGGAAAAGCAAGAGGTAGCTTTACACAAGTCTTACATTGCAACAAAATTACGCCTTCCATCTTAGTTCTTAACTGTATTTCTTAATGATACCCAAAATAATATTGCAGTTTTTTTGGCTGTCCTGTGTGTCAATTGATGATTACAATAAAATCATCAGTTAAGATCCCAGAGTGTTTCCCGGGATCTGATTGTCCCTTGCAAATTCCATGTTGTATAAACATGGGGGTTTTTTTCTGTAGTTGAATTGCCAGTTTCGTAGTTCATCAAACTCTCACTCACAGACTGAATTTGTTCATGTTTGTGAATGTTTGATTCATTTACAAAAACTGTGGAGTTTTTGGGTGCAGTGACTATCCAAAAAAAGCTTCATCTGCAAACATGCAAATTTCAATGTTCGCTTTTTTCTCTGAATCATCAGTGCAGATGTTGAACAAAACTAGTTTTAACACTGATCCATTGGGTGTTTTGGAGCATTGTTAAGCCTTCTTCATTCTGGAAACCTGCAAGGTCCTGCTTTTGCTTTCTTATCTTTTATGACCTTTCAGTTCATTAAATATATTTTCCTCTTATCTTATCTCGTTTCTTTAGTGACTTTTAGTTTGAAACCCTCTAGAAAATCTTAGTTCACTATTTTGTTCACTAGATTGCTGTCATCTTTATTGTTACTGACTCCCTTGTCAAACTTTTGTGAGGCAGAATTTCCTGTTACAGAAACCACACTGACTTCTTTACTTGTTCTCCTCTATGTTCAGGGACCTTATTTTTTGTTGAAGATTCACCACTCTTACAAGGGGTGGAAGGCAGACTTGCTGGTTTGTAACTGCTGTGATCCCTTTAAAAACCATGTTTGTGACAGGAAATTTTCTGGCACACATTTGCAGATGTTGTTATAATCTAATTCTGATACCTTTAAATTTATCTAAAATATCTGTAAAGACTTGATGTAGTGGGACCTATAGCTCCTACGTGCAGTAATAATATTCCCTGGAGGAAACAAACAAGAATGAAATAAACCCAAACTTAGCATTGATATTTCAGTGAGAAACCTTGGCAATGTACCACAGGTCATGACATTTTCTAGCCTGAAGTTTATCTGGGGGTTCAAAACTAGTGTTAAAAACACTGTACAATTCAAAACTAGTGTTAAAAACACTGTACAATTCAAAACTAGTGTCAAAAACACTGTACAATTTCAGTAGTCATTAAAATATCTTATAGACTTGTGCTTTTTCCTTGTAAAATGCAGCTGCAGACACAGCAAAGTAGTCCCAGAGACACATTTAAACTCAATTACCTTTTAATGTATTCTACACTCTTTCAACTTTTACGTTTCCACAGTAATACATTACTTAATGTAACAACTATTAAGTGATTTTGATTGTTTCTGCACATAATATAACAATGGGAAGGAAATAATTTACACATAAAATAAAAAACCCCTTGTTTTAAATGAAAGTAAAGAGAAATGCATGTAACTTTTACTTGGATAAAATTGCAGGAGGAAAATGTATTCCCACCTAATACCACAACAGCAGTTAGGAGGGAAAGTGTTAGTTAAGTGATAAGTGATATCTCAGTGGGGTGCAACAGTAGGCAGTGCATCAAATGATGAATTTAAGGAGCCTAACAATATAAACTTCCCTTATACATGGGAAACCAGAATTCAAACTGCCAAAAATATCTCATGCTGAAGTCAACAGCAGAGTTTAGCATTTAAGCTGAAAGATGGACTGGAAGTGTTTGTATCTGTCTGATGTTATCGATCTTCAGTTGAATGAAAAATCAGTAATCCATGTAACAGAGAGCACACCTTAAGCTTCCAAGTGCTGGACATTACACTCCATTCTGATTTTGAGTGTAGGAAACTAATCAACTTATGTCATCACAGGAATTCCTCTTGATTTGTGAGACCATAGGTATTTGCCCTTTTCAACATGCTCTTGCTTTTGAATCTTCTGAAATCATTATTCTCTGTGAGGATCCTGAGACTTCATGAAAAACAGAGAGTTCAGTCTTAGATACTGAGAACTGACACTGCTGTTGTGATTGATATCTCCTAAAGTTCAACTTGGGAGTCACTAGGGAAATGCTATGCATCTACTTCAAAGTAACTTGAGAGATTCTTGTGGCTGTAAGGGCTTTTAATTTCTCTTCGGCCAATTTTAGCAATCTGACCTTGTTTCAGTATGGAAGCTGTGGCTCCCTAAGTAAATTTCTGAAGTTTACATAGCTACATGTCTGAGCTGATAATTTAAATGCAACGAAAGCTGCATCTTTAGGTCTTGCTAATGGCTTTTTCAGATTTGTTGGAGATAGCAACAAAAAGCTACTGTATCACATAACGCTGAATTTTACTTTTTTTTGCAAATCTTGGAGTGCTCTTTTGTCCTAGTGCCTGCCACTGGGGTCAGAGAAGGCAAAGGTATTTGTGAGGATGTAATGTTATCATTATTACCTGAGAATACTTCCTATATCAGTGCATGACATCTTAGAATTGAGAAAACTTAAATAAACTTGAAATAAAAACTGTCCACGAACTGAAATCTTGTAATCTTGTCAGACAGCTCTGATGATATTTAATAGCATGAAGAAAACACTTCAAAATTTGAATGTGTGGCAGGAGGAAGAACCATTTAAGCTACATATTATTTTTATGTTTTACTGTGCTTTTTCAACAGGCCACCTTTTTCAAGTCCACTGAGTAAAAATATACCTGGCAGGATTATTTAACCTCTTGACAGTAATGCACGTGACACATTAAGCATGAACTAGATACTAATTTCTAGCTCTAAATACTTGGAAAAACAAAGATAATTGTGGTGAAATTGCTTTTGAACTCTCACTGAGTTCAATCTGTTGCAGTTACTCTGTCAGGAGTTAGTCTGCAGGCGATGTTATGATAAAGTTTATGACAGTAGGGCATCGCTAACTCTGGAAGCTTAACTTCATTGGCCTTGTCTATTGTCCTACCACCCTCTGCTCCAAAATCATTGCACCAACTCCGTTTTCTGAGGCTGCAGGAGCACTACAAAACAAATATGGTCTATTAGGCATAAATGCATTAGTGGTGGATCACTATGTTGGATCTTCAACTTCCAAACCTTTTTGGTCAGTTTCCCCTTTTCCTGGTAGCACAGGTTACAGCAATAAGGATTTACCCACTTGCCATGAATAACAACTAGGATCAGCCCCAAATCAAAATTCATAATCTTTGCCTTGCATGTTTGGAAGTGTATATTCTTTCTCATTTTTCTTTTCCTATTTCAGTGTTCCTTTTCTTTGTGTCTCAGTGATTTGTGTTCAGAAAGGGGCTTCACTGAGTGCCTACCTAGACACTGGTTTTGGCTTTGAGCCCATCAGTATGAATGGATATTCAGGAAAGTAATTAAAGCCCAGCAGAAGAACACTTTGGGGTCACTTTGGCTGTCCTAAAGACAGCCTAAAGATTGCTATTTATACATGAAAAAAGGCAAAAGATTACCTTCCAAGATATTTGACTAACTAGAGGAAAATCATGATTTTAAATGCTATCCCATTCTCCCTCTGTTACTTGAATGAAGTCTTAGAACCTGGGACAGCTCAGTGACATTTTTACTTTTGAATGGTTTAGCTGAAGAACACCAAGGTGTTAAATAGAAGAAATGTTTGTTTGTTTGTGTTTGATTTTCCAGTGGCACAAAGTCTTTAGAATTTGAATTCCAATTAACATGAGGTAGAATTTTGTGCAAGAGCTATGTCCATATTGCACATCTTATTATTTGTGAAGGTCCTTGAGCTACTTTAAAACAAGTTAAGGATAAGAAACAATGAGGCCACATTATGTGGACCTTTATCTAGACTAATTTGATCTGAGAAACTGACTTCCACTTTCCTGCATATGTTACTATGCGGCCAGATGCTATGCTGTGGAGAACCAGGCTGATGAGGAAGATTGTGTCTTCTTGCCATTTATTACAAACTGATAAATCTGAACTTTTGAATGTTCAAAATTTAACCAATCTCACAAAGATTGTGCAACAGTGATTGACATGAAGATAGAAAAAATAGTTCTTTTTGTGTCTGTTCTTCTGACCTTGAAAAACATTCATCAGTCACTTAAAATTCTTCTTTGGCGGCAGGAATGTAATTCACTCTGTTAATGTAAATATATAACTCCCACTCCTTCAACCTGAAAAATGAATCTGAAAGTTCAGTTATGAACTATGAGTCTATACCATGGTAGAACTTTTTTATTGAGTGCATTTAACCCTACAAACTGTTACTTTTTCTTTAAAGTCACAGTAAAACAATCTAATTAAACAGAGCTACAGCAGATTTCATTGCGTTTTATTTTATTAATGTGTTCTAGGGTATTTTCTAAACTTTTGTCATCTGTGATGATAATAATATTTACTTGGAGTTTAATTCTCAAAAATTCAGATACCAGGTACTTTGCAAGAGTAAAATGAAATACTGTTACTCCACACTTTAATATATATTAGTAAGGAGATTTTGAAATTATCTGTTCAATAGATATACATACATTATTCTATGAATGTCTCAACATACTGTTTCATAGAAAACTTCTGGAAAATTCAGACATGGTTCTGAAATATTCTTTCTGACAATATTTCTCATTATTTGGTTAGTGTTTCTGAATTGAGAATACTTACCAGGACCTCTCAATAAGAGGAAGGCATATTACTACATAAAATGATGCTATTTCAGTGAAACAATCAAAAGATATTTGATTATAAGGCTTTAATTAATGCTTAATCAGAAAATAAATCATAGTTTCTTAGATTTCACTTAGAAACACAGAGAATACCTAGTACATGACTCTCTTATCCATGAAAAGTGTATAATCTTCATGGTCTACAATGGTTAATACAGATTTTTTAAAAGACATTTGTCAATGTAACTTTTATCTACTCTAATGTTGTAGCATTATCAGGATGTAGTTGTTGCTTTTTTTTATTTCACTGTTCAATAGTAAATATTTTCTATTCTGGACGTAGAGAGATGTAATTTTCTTTTAGGAATTCAACCTTTTCCCACATATAGTAGTGGTAAATTTTTTCTTTGTTTTCTGTAGAAATGGTTGGTCTGATTTCTTAGGTGAATACTTGGTTGTGAAGTAAAGCTTATATCACAGTGCTCTGGGTATGGGATTCATGATTTAGAATCAAAAGACTGTTGTGGGAAGCTACACTTGGGAAGGGTTGAATTAGTTCTACTTTTGCCCTTCTATATACTTAGAATAAGTCCAGCAACTTTCTAAACTGTATTAGAAAAATCCTTGTCCTTCCAAGGAAAGCAGAAACTGTGGGAGTCAAGATCTGCTCTATTCCCCTTTCTATCATATATTCATTAGTCTACAGCCAACAACAGTGAATTGTGCTGCATTTTCAATGTTCTCTAGGTTTGTTTTGTTGCTAGTTGTTTGTTTTGTTTGGTTGGTGTCCTGGGTTAGCCATATATTCTATTACCACCCACAAAAGCTGGATAAATTCACAGTTACACTCCTGTTCTCTGAGGGACTCCTTATCTCAACTGAGATAAGCACTCCAGCCAACAGCAAGCACCACCCATCCTGATTAGATAATCTCAGCTAATGGCCCATTACACCACCCATCCTGATTAATGGCCCATTACACCACCCATCATATCTTGATTAATGGTCCGTTACTGGACTTGGTAAAAACAGAATGCCAGAAACCATGAGACTCAACCGAGCTCATTGAAACAGAATATCAGAAACCATGAGACTCATCCGAGTTCATTGCCGAAGCAACCAACAGAACATCGGGAAAATCCTCTTGTATTGTGGAAGTCCCCACCCCTTTGGGAGGTACCAGCCAAGAAACACAGCATAAAACAAGGGTTTTGGATGGGAGAAAACACTCTTGACTCGACTCGATACGACTGGACTGGACTCTACTCCTCGGAATTGGACTCAGCTACTCCACTCCTCGGGACTGGACTCGACTGGACTCCACTGCTCTACTGGACTGGACTACCGGGACTGGGCTACCAGGCCTTTCTACAGGACCAGTGCCTAACTGGACTACACAGCTACCACCCTGGTCAACAGGGTGTCAGGTTGTACCGTGACTCCGTCGGTTTGTTTAAGCCAGTGTTTCTGTATTACTGCATTTATTTTAACCTCTTTTATTAAAATTATAATTTTGATGTAAAAACTCTCAAGGTATTTTGTGTGGGGTTAATTTCCCCTGCTGGTTTACAGCCAAACCAGCACATTGTTTTTTTAAAATTCCAAGTATGTTTTTACAGAATTTCAGAATTAGTTATGTCTACACACATTTTGTTTGGCCCCTAAACAAGTGCCCCTTTTGTCACTTCCTGATTCAACTTTAGTTGCAAAGGTGTAATAACTCCTGCTGTTTTATAATAGGGAAATTACAAATTATCACATATAACTTGATAACAAAAAGTCAAAGCTAAGAACCAAATTGTGCATCATATATTTACCATATTAAAAACCACAGCATATCAGGATGGGACTCATGTAAAATAGATAATGCTACCCCTTTAGCAGATGTCTTGCACATAAGAACGATGGCAATTGTAGAATACAATTAATTTTCATTCTTGTTCACTCTGGAAGAGGAAATAGTAATTCTTTTTTGGCTATGCTGTCTTTATGTTTCATTTCTTTGTTATAAAGATGACCTTTTAGGGTCCATAGTACTGATATGCAGGCAGCTACATAAGTATCTCTGCAGAACTCCTGGCAGATTTAAGTGTGAACAAGACTTTTTGGACAAGCTCTATGATATCTGGGACAGTGATAGAAAACAGAGAATCTCTCCTATTCCAAGCGATTTTTCCAGCAGGACCTCAAATTAATTCCACTTTGTGACTATATCCTAGGAGATTTGGGTTACAGAAAGGGCCACTATTAAAGATTTCTGCAAGTAGCAAGTGTAGTGATGTGCAACCACTGCTCTTTTATAAAGGTGTCAGTGGACAGTGAAATCAGGAAATTAACAGGAGGCCAAGGATGTTATTCAGTTCACATGCCTTTTGTGAGTTTTATGTTGTGATGGCCATTGTTCAACAATGGCCATCATTGCCAATAATGCTGACTGCAGGGAAATTTGTTCATATTTAAATCCTTGATCACAACGTGCCATTGATGCAGTTCCTGAGCATCAACTAGTACTGATGATCTTCAGATGATCTCATTAATTCCAAAAACCTAAATCCTCCACAGCAGACTTGGGCTATTTTTCAACTACAGTAAATTTCTGCAGGACAATACGGATCTTTCTAGCCTCTGGAGAAACTATCCTCTATGTTTTCCTTTAAACCACACTTTTCTATAATTTTCTTCCACTTTTTTGTTGGTGATATTAGCATGAATGTTTACTTCTCTGTAGGTAAGTGATCTTTCAACTCTGGGAAAAACTCCTTGAATTCATATCACTTTATAATGAACAAAAGTTAAAAAGTAGTTTAAAAAGTTATAAATTAATTAAAATATAGAATGTCTTGGTCTTGTTCAAGTTGAATTCAAGCATCCTTTGAATTTCACTAGTGACTAATTCCAGGTGATACAGAGTAAAATTTGAACTATATCTGGACATTGCCAGCATGTGTGCATTCATTTAGCCTTTTTAAAAATTAGGTTCTTATTATATAACTTCTCAAAAATATTAAACTATTACTTGTCTGTAGTTGAGTTTTCTTAGAACCAGAACCTAAACCTTGGAGCATTTTTATATTTATAATATAGACACCCTGCTTTGTGTAGCTATTGAAAAGGAGCTTATTCTAAATCATTTATGCAGGACAACAAAAAGTTCTGCCTCTTGATGTGTAGGCACTGATTTATGTTTGAAATAAACACATTAGTTTCTTCCCATACTTAAAATCCATGATGATATGCAGGGAGCATCTGTAGCTGCACATGTAAAGTTAAATTGCATTGAATCCTACTGGAGACTGGCTAGAGTTTTGTAGATTGCGTTATCGGGGAGAGAAAAAAAAGTAAATTTAATCTAGCAGGCTTTATCCAACAGGAAAGGTATTACACTTTATCGGTTTACTAGGAAATTGATGATTTTTCAGACGGCATTCCTGAATTCCTGTAAAAAATTCAGACTGCATTTCAAATTTCCTGGCACAAACTGTGCTTTCTTACAGCTCATGTTCTCTTTACTATTGAAATCACTTCTTGAATGTGTCAGTTCATTTGTTGTTGTATTCTGGAGCCAGTTGTCCTTCTAGCTGAAGGTTAGTATGTGTCATCACATACCTAATTGTGATTTTATATTTGAAGTAGAATAGGATACAAATGATCCAAAGATTTAGGAATTTGCCATTAAATGGAAGAGGAGGAATAGATTTTAGTTATTGATGTTTGTGGCCTTTGAAGGCATTAAAAATGCTTTATTCTGCAGTTCAAGGAATCAAACTATGGATGTAATTTCTGGGGCTGGATGAGTACTCAAATCACGTTTAAGAAAACTGGTGTTTCCTCAAGAGTAATTGGTGGCATCTGGTTATAGATCCATGAATTAGCCCAGTAGTTGTATTTGGTGCTGATATTAGATTTCCACTAGTGAAAAGGCAACTGGCTGACGAGGCAGTGAATATCTTTTTCCTGGGCCTCTCACTTCATTGGCTTCATGAGATCAAGACCCAGGAAGGTTGTATGAGACCTGAATGTAGTCTGATTTGATTAAATCTGATGAGAGCCAAACTATCACAGTGTTCCAATTTAAGCAGGTGAAGAGCACTGAAGGCTTTGTTCTTTTGACTTTGCTTTGAATGACTCTTGCCAACACACAAGGCATTAACGCTGGAAGCATGGAACTTCTGAGTGGGTGAGTTAGAGCTCAGACAAAAGGAAGACACAATTCAATACGTATATCAAGAACAAAAGGAACAAAGGAGAAGGCAGCATCATTTGTAATGACACCAAGACATTGTGTAAGAAAGCTCAGGTCTTTCAGAGAAGCTGAAGTTAGAGACACTTCTTTTAACTTTGCATTAGCTGCAATATGAATTAATGCTAAGTTTCCCAATAAATAATAAAACAGCTTTAGCAAGAACACATGATCAATTGTGAGCGGTGAACTTTTCCTCAAAAGTTGGGAGAGAGACAACTGCATGTTCACAATTTTCAGTTTAATTTTCAGTCAAACTGGTCCTTGATAACTGAATAGATAAACAGCTCTTTGCTTCAAGACACCGGTTTCAAAATATTTTTTGATAAATATTTCACACAGTTGATCACAACAAACAACCTAATTCCAAATGCTGAACAAGCCTGCAGAGCTGGAAGGTCAACTCAGTCTCTCCATCAAGGCAATGCTATTGTCTGTGGTAGAAAAAGAAAAAGCTCTGTGTGCTTTATAAGAAAGCGCATTCCAAGAATTTTTCCTGGCACCATTATTGACATGAGATAGCCTGTAAACAGGTAAACTGAAAGGTTACCTGAGCAGTACAAAACTGAATGTAGTGTTTCCCTGAGCTAACTGGAAAGGCCTGGTACTGGTGCAGCTTAGTTTGTTGCTACAGTGATGCATAATTTGACTGTGAAAATACAGAGATAATATGTCTGATTATAATTGCCTATACAATGTAGAAAATCCATGACCCTTAGCATTTTCTTGGTCCACGTTAAAAGCAGTTCAGAATGCATGTTTTATACGTCATATAGTAACTGGTAACTGTTTGGTAACTTTCATAGCTGATAGAATATTCTTGACATTTTAGAGAGAGATACTGTTCCATGTCTTATGATGCCTGTGAAAATATCTGAAAGTCAGAACAAAACTTCAGTTTCAAAAGTACGAAAAGGTTGGATTGATAGTTTAACATCTGTGCTTTTCCTAGGCATATTGGTTTTGTTATATGGTGGGACAAAAAATCAATTACTAAAGATGAAACTTTCAAGCAATTGTATCAGGAGTGCTTCTGTATAATTATTATTATGGATATTATTAGCATAAGAATTTATAATGAAATATTGGTATGTGCTCTGTGTTCCTGTGGTTGCAAGGTGTTTCAGTGGTAGTTTCTTAAACAGACAATGATATACAGCACATCATCGTAGTGACTTTGCTAAACATTATTGCAACTATTTGACTAGAAAGGAAAGTGCACCCCTTGGAGGCTGCCAAAAAAGAGATAATCAGACTGAGATCTTAATGTAAAGTGACTTACAATCCCCTCATCACCTGTAGCTGATATTCTTTAGATGGCATGAATCTTTGATTAAGCAAGTACAAAGGAGACACATTACAGAAAATTCTGGGAGAAATACTTCAAGCAGAAGTTTTACATGTCAGTTCTTTATTTTTGTGAAACTGGGAATTATTATCTACAGAAAGGAAAAGATTAATGAAGTACTACAAAGGAGCTTCAGAAATTACAAAACTGGATGGACCTTTGTCAAGATTGTCACGTGCCCTCAAGTTCCAGAGCGTTATACCTATTTTATAGGGACACCTGAGCAGGTGAGGTAGGCTGGGAAGGGATTCACCTGCCACCTTGAACATAGACCTGTTTCCTTTGCTCCCCATCTCTTGGCTCTCCTCCTTCCACCTGGTGGTGGCAATAGCAGATATAGGAAGATATGTGAGATGTAGGATGATAGATGAGATGGTGTGGTAATCCTTATCCTTTTATTATCACTGAAGTTCACCTTCAATATGCAAACATATTGAAGACATATTTGAGGCTAGCATATTGTTTTGGCAATTGCTTGATTACTGCCAAAGACAAACAAATGGTTTTGTTATGCTTGGATGAGTATAGCTTCAGTGCAACAAATGAAATCCTGGTCTGTTTAAATTTATTTATATAAAAAGATGATTTGTAAAGAAAAATTTGGACCGTTGCAGCTAGCATTTTATTGTCATGTACAGAGGAGACACAAGGGAAAGTCACAAAATTTTAAAAGAAGAAAACTTCTTTTACTTAGAAATGTTAAGAATAGTAAGAATAGTTTCCCCTGCTCCTGCTGCAGGATTCATTCTAGGCCTTTTTTTCAATCCATGCTGGTAGAAATTATGACATTGAATCTTTAACAAAGACATATTTTCCCCAAATTATTTGGTTATAGGTATGTTAACAAAAACAATATCAGCAGCTCTCACCCACACAACTCAGCTTTTTTCTCCAAGATATTTGAGCTGTAATATTCATGCCAGATCTCCATTTTTCTGCAGAACTTACAATAATACCAAGGTAAAACTATGTTAGTTGTTTTCCCCTATACTCTAAGAAATGGAAAGTACAGATCCATTTTTAGTAAGATGGTCATCTTCGAACGTATTCTGCTAATTGGAAGATCCTACCTAATACTCATTTAGTTTTTGTAGTGAGCAATGTGATAAATTCAGCCCTTGCTACTTATAACAATAGAGGTGGGGTAAAAATTGCCATTGTACTCACAACAAAACACTTTGGTACATTTAATTTGTACACAATCCATTCCCTGCAAAAAAATCAGGGTTTTGTACAGATCTTTTAAAAATAATTTCCAGGAATATTACCTTCACTGGTTCAAGGTACTGAGTTAAAGTAGTATTTAAATATTATTCAAAATTGATTCAAGCTAGACAGCTAGGTTATATCCCTCTTCTCTGAAGTTATAAATAAAAAGTCAGTTACTTCAATTCTGCAAGGCACTCTGAGTAAATGGAATAAAAGGTCATTAGTGAGAAGTTCCCAGAATGCAGTTTTTAATCTTAGCATTTTCTTGATATCCAGTGAAGTCTGTCAAGTGTACTCCCAAGGATTATTCCTCTTCAAAGACTCTTTACCTGCTTTAAAGAAAACTCCCCTTAAAAAAGAATAAATCTTCAAATAGTTTTAAAGTCCCAGAATGTAATTTTATCTTTGTGAATGCTTGGCCACATACAAATGATGCCTTCATTTAATTTGTGGCTAAGCCATTCTTTTTTCAGTTTTCTAAATCTTGTCCATTTTTTCACTGCCTCTGGAGAAGTGGAAACATCTAAGATGACTGCAGTTTCATAAAGAACTACTTTTGCTGGGGTATTGAGTGGTTCTGAATAGATTTTTCTGCTCATGTGCAAATATGATGCTACAATACCTCTTTCAGTGTGATCTGAACTGTTAACACCAACGACGGATTTTTTTTTTCAGTCATTTAAAGTGTCATCTTTAGACCAGAAAAACAGAATGTGACTTTTGAAGTATAATTCACACTATTGACTTCAACCAAATAAAGTCTGCTAGAATAATGAGTAAATAATATATGATTATAAGTTGTGAATGAAATTTAATTCAGTCTGAATGGTACAAATCAAGTCAAGTATGTTTCGAATTAAATTTATGAGGTAAATGTTTAATTAGGAGGAATGATTATCAGAGTGGAGCTTCTGTTCTTTTTTTATCTTTCACATTTTTTTCTGCCTTGTAAGCAGCATTATACTGCAAACAAATCTAAACCTTGCAAATTAAAAGACGCTGACACTCTTAAAAAAGAAACATACCAAACAATAATATTTATTTTTGACTGACACTTTTTTTCTGCCTCTTTATGGATCATATATCCCTTAGCATAAATGTCGTTGGAGGAGAATAAAGATTTTCATAGTAATGGCTGAGTCAGAAATTTTGATATTCAATATTCACTTGAATGGTTTTAAAAATCATCAGGAACAATGCCTTGGAAAGGACAAGTGAGACAAGTTTTGGAGTGAAAATGCTGCCAAATGAAGAGAGAATAAAATACATAATCTACAAATTTGCTGTGATTTGGCTGACAACAAAGAGCTGGTGTAAAACTGATTTTAAGGCCATCTAAGCACCTTTACCTTTTATTCCTCCTTAACTATAAATTGTATTACTCATCATGTCTCACAGAGCACCTAATGAATACAAGGTTTTACAATATAGAGTAAACTTTACCTTTTACACTTTATGTCTGACATGTATGTATTTGCAGGGGGCACGCACCTTTACATTGGAAATGCACAACAGTAAATACATCCTTCCACAGCTGTCCCGCGTTAACCAAACAGGATGTACTCTATCACCACCCACATAATTCCTTGATAAGCTGGGTTGTTCACAGCAGTGGGTTGCACACCTAGTCCTTGAGGCTATGACCGACCAGAGGCAGATCATGTGAGGTGGGGTAGTCCTTCTTATCTCCACTGTGATAACTTACCCGGGCAGAAGCAGCAGCAGCAAGAGCCACTCATCCGGAGTGGATTATCCCTGCTAATGGCCCATTACGGAACGGGATAAGCACCAACCAACAGAACGTCAGCAACATCCCTTTCCATTGTGGAAATCCCCACCCCTGGGGGAGACACCAGCTAAGGAAACACCACAAAAAAGCAGGCTTGGGGATTGAGAGAGACCACCACTGGATACCCAGAGGACTAGACCTTTCTACAGGACTACTGCTTTCAACAACTGCAACCACTGGACAACCAGAGCTCCAGACCTTCAACAGGACTGCAACCACTGCCAGGTTGTACTGTGACTCTGTCGGTTTAGGCCAGTGTTTCTGTATTCCTGCCTTTATTTTAACATTGCTATTAAAATTGTAACTTTGACCTAAATCTCTCTTGAGGTATTTTTGTGGGGTTAATTTCCCCTGCTGGTTTACACTCAAACCAGCACAACAGTCAATCAAAGTATTGAATGGGTATGAATTTTGGCATCTAGCTGAAACCTGAAACCAAAACCATTTTGAAAATCCATTCAGGAAAGTGTTCTTTTCAGAATCCAATTTTCTCAATGGCATAAATATCTAGAGATCATTTCCATGGTGGGACAACCCTGATACTTCTGTCTTGTGAATAGTCTTTGGGTCTTTAAATCATAGAGCAATAAACAGTTGAAGTTGCATGGGTTCTCTTATACCTGTGTTATTTATTTTGAATTTGTTTCTGGCATAGAATCACAAAATCATTTGCCTTAAAAAAGACCTCCAAGATCATCAAGTCCAGCCTTTGACTGATCATCACCTTGTCAACAAGACTATGGCACTAAGTGCCACATCCAGTTGTTTTCCAGGGATGGTGACTCCACCACTGCCCTGGGCAATCTGTTCCAATGTTTTACAACCATTTCCATGAAGAAATTCTTCCTGATGTCCAACCTAAACCTCCCCTGGCAGAGCTTGGGGTTATATTCTCCCATCCTGCCACTGTTGCCTTGGAGAAGAGGCCAATCCCCACCTGGCTACACTGTCCTGACACGGAGTTGTTCAGAGTGATATGGTCCCCTCTGAGCATCCTTTTCTCTAGGCTGAAAAACCCCTGCTCCCTCAGCTGCTCCTCATCAGACTTGTGCTTCGGATCCTTCCCAGCTCTGTTTCCTTTCTCTGGACTCGCTCCAGTACCTCAATGTCTTTCTGGTTGCGAGGGGCCCAAAACTGAACACAGCACTTGAGCTGTGGCTTCACCAGTGCAAAACCAGCAAATGGGATATTGAGAGTCCTGTTAATAATGAGTGGCACACTCAGTTTAAGTAGCATTGTACCAAGTTCTACAAAAGAGTAATTTACACAGCAGTACATACATACTTTCATATTCACGAAAAGAAACTTATCATGGATTTTGTTAATCTATCAGTGGGACTTTTCTTTTTGCAGGCTATTGTCAAATTCATATGTGTGATTGTTTGGAAGGAAGTGCATCTGCCAGTATTCTTTGAACTAACCAAAGCTGGAGCATTTCCAAGAAGTACCATGAACACTTTAAACTGTTATAGATCACTAATACTTCCATGGCAGGCGGAAATTTTTTATGGACCTCTCTGTCATGTTTTGACCCTTTGCTCACAGGACCAGAAATAAAATTGACTACCACTGGCAGTATTAAAAGATTGAAGAAATTATGTTGAAAATTTACTACCAGTAGAAAGTGAGTCAGTTATAGAATTTAATATAAACTCTGGACTACCTGATTTACCTGTTCATCATCTATTCTCCTTACCTACCTATACTATTCTGAGTGTTCCCTCAGGGCTATTCTGGGAATTTTTCTAAACTTCTACTGTGCATTTTTGCACATTGTGAGAAAAAGGGGATATTCTGTCCTAGAACAACAGTAAGGAGTCCAAGAGAGATTTATATCCTGACAAGCGAATTTCTATCAGGTTAATTTTCCTTTCTTGTTAGAATTGTGATTAAGAGGGAAAGCCTGACTCACTAAAAAATTGCAGTTACTCCACCTTGGAATAGCCATCAGCAGAGCTGCCTCAGCCATGTGGTCACTTTCAGAGTATCAGTGCCACAAATACACAATGACTTTAACATTTTCAAGCAACTGAATAACTGGAGGATGTGTTTCATCATCTCTCTGCTAGGTATTTGTCACAGAGAGAGTTGAAGCCTTGGACAGAGTTTATTAGGGAAACCCTTCTACTGAGTCACAAGGCACAGAAGGGACCCCCTTGCTTTCTAAACTGCTTCTCTCAGAGGAGTCCAGGTCTGGCTGGATCCCATCCTAGCCCCAGACTTAGTCAACGGCTTGTATTTAAAGAATTATATGGGTGTAGTTGAGTCTTTATATGACTTTGTTTGACAGGATTAAGGGTGAAAAACTGAACATATTTCTAGGAAAAAAATTGAGCTATTTGTTTGAATTGATGATGATAATGATTAGACTAAAAAATTTTAATCAGAATTATCTACTATACAGTATAGATAGTTGTAACTACTAGTATGGTACATTATTTGTTAAATTAATAATTTAATATCTAGAAAAATAATCATTAAGTAGAGATTGATGTTACTCACCCATATGTATTACTGTGGGCAAATCTCTTTTGGTCAGCCTTGAGGAGTAGCCTTTAGGGTTGTCCACAGACAAGGGAGGACACACGCTCCCAGAAGGGGTGTGTTAGCAGACCCCGCCAGTAAAAAGTGGGGCTGGGATTCTGGTTTTTTATTCTTTTTGGATTATGCTCCCACTGGTAAGGCCTGAGTTGGAGCCTTGGAAGTCCTTTCTTCATGTGCTAACAGCAAAGGCATTAGTGCTTTATTTGGGTAAAAATTTCAATGAACAATGACCTACATGAACACAGAGCTCCTTACAGGTGCTGAAAATGTACAAAAAGTGTTTTTCCTAGATTTCTTGGTACAGGAATAGTTTTGTTTTTTGTTAGAAAACTTATATTTAAACGGTTGTTAACACTGATAAGGGAAGTCACTGATTCTGCAGTGACATATTTGACCTTGGCCAGTGTTGCTGCAATAACTACAGTGATTACTGGCTTCCTTCAGCCTATCTTGGTTTTTGTGTTTATTCACAGCATTATTAGATAACAGCCAAAGCCTTCTCCAGCCCTTGTTCCCTCCTTATCCTGTCTTCTTTGTCCCCATCCTCTGTCCCTTGTCCACCATTCCAGCAAGACAGTGGGGGACAACAAAGGAAAAGGAGCAAGAAAGCTCAAGGGTTGAGAGAGAGCTGGGGAGATCACTTACAAATTACCACCACTGGCATGGTGGTAAATTTGCTAAATTTGGAGGAACTCAATTTATCACCAATCTATATGTATCTATAGAACAGTAAAGTTGTAGAAATAATTAGTGATTCAAATATGCAGACGCAGAAAGACAAACATTAAAACACACAGACAAAAGCCTTCTCCTTTCCCCTTTCCCAGACTTGCCTTTATTTCTCTCTGGACTCCTCTACTCCCTCCTTTTTACTGTTTCAGGCTACAACAGTCCCTCCAAGTGATACAATGAGAAGCACGGCAGGAGGTCAGTGCACAGCAGCTTCTCTCTGCTGCTCCTTCCCACTCCCATTTTCCCTTTGCTCTGGTGTTGGCTCTCCGTGGGCTGCTGTCAGGAATATGCATCTGCTCCAGCATGGATCCTCCATTGGCTATGATAGAATATCTGCCCTGGCACCTGGAAAACCTACTCCTCTTCCTCTGACCTTGGGGTTTTTGCCCTTTCTTGAACATGTTTGCACAGGGGTGTCACCACCTTCCCTGAGAGGCTCAGCTGTGCATTCCACAGAGGATTCTTTGGAGCTGGCTGGAATGGCTCTGTCTGCTTGAGGAAGCCCCTGACTACACAAGCCGTTCTTGCAGATCCCACACTACCAAAACCTTGGGCATCTATTCCCAATACAGATACACTCCACAGCACACTTGATGCTAAAAAAGCCCCCTTAAATAGGGGCTAAGAATAGTACCTTGCCAAAGAAAACCACTTTCTCTAAACTGTTATTTTTTATTCAACCTCTTCAGTTTTGAGGTTGACAGATTTTGAGACTGACAGCTGTCAGGCAGATTTTGAAATCTTCCTGTGTCTCTGCCTGGCTCTTCGGCAGCCCTCTCTTGAAGGCTGGCACATGGTTCACTGCCTACAATCCCTGGGAACATCCCTGCCTGGCTCATGGCACTGCTGCTACTTCCAGTTCCAGAGCTCTGGGATCTGCCATGTAGCCAGGGTCTGTTCGCTTCAGAGAAGCTTTCCAAAAGTTTGCTTTTCACTGGAAGTTTTAATGTATAAACACTTCCACAAAAACTGAATCATAGTTATTTATGTAGTTTTATTCATGTTTTTTAGAGGCAATTCTACCCATTAAGAAAGAATTCAAAGTTTTAAGATCAGATAATTATATTTGAGTACATAACCCCCTTATTCTCCAGATGTTGTTGTATCGTGTCTTTCTTAGGACTAGAGAGACTCTTTTTTTTGGATTCTTATAACAATACTACATATTTCAGAGGTGACATATCCTTGTCATTGGAGTCAGTAGATTTTGGTGCTATTACAGGAAATATTTTTCTGATGCATTTTTCAAACATTAAGTACATTAGTGAGACAAAATATGGATTCACACAGAACTGTAGAAGAGTAACCTAAGTAGAGTAGGATGGCATCTTCACTTAAAGTGAAAATAGAAAGCAGTAAATAGGTGAAAAACCAAATCTTTTTGGGATCTAGATTGCTTTGGTATATGATAACTTGAAATGAATTTACAAAAAGAAGCATTAAATTGATCTGACCTTTGAAGAAATTGGCTGCCTAACACTCACAGCTTTTGTTATTAACAGCACATAACAAAAAACTGCAGAAGGAGCACAGAGTAATGCTGGAACAGGGAAAGAAATTCAGTAAGGGGAGTTTATAAATCAATGTCATGAATGCAGACTTGAATTCACAATCAGAATTTTGCAGAACAAGAGGACAGCCAGGCACTGGAAAGTAAAGTAAGAAGTAGGAAGCTCTTCCTACCACATTCTTGTTATGATCTCCCTCCCCAAAAGAGATTAAGAAGCAAAGCATTTCCACAATCCACGTGTTTTGGGTCACCACAAATGTAAGCAAATTGTGGAAGCAGAGGTAAGTTCAAAAGCAGGATGAGAAGATGTATTTCATTTCTGGGCAGGATTAGTAAAGTCATAGGGTAAAAAGTACTCTTCCCTAGAGAGAGGGGTTTTTCCCTTTAGCTGGTCCATCTCTGCTCCTCTCATGAGACAGAGAATGTAATTAATGAGTTTTCTTCATAAGTGAAAACATGTGGTCTATTCCCAACCTGTATTATATCTTGTCTGGTCACCTAATATCTGATTTAGCACAGCAAGCAAAGCCTTCCTACTGTGTTAGAATCCTAAAGGATATCTGATATGTTGCCTGTTTATGAACTGTTGTGACATAACCTCATCTGGAAAGCAACACTGCCCTAATGCTCTGAAGCACTACCTGGGCCACAGTTATTTCACTGCCTGCTTGAGCTGATTCTTGACTCAGTGAAGGAATGAGAGTTTATGTCTTTAATCCAGTTTCTGACTTGGCATCATGTAAGAAATAGAAAAAATGCTATGATGATTTAGGATTACCAGGAATAAACTAAATAAAGCAATCACCTATTTTAATTTCTTAAAATTGGGAAAATCTCTGGACACTTGCTAGACACTTTGCACTGCTGGTCTATAACCTGCATGTCTCTGTTTCACAGTGTCTCTTTTTCAGCTATGAGACATTATTTTATTTTCCTTAGGACTTTTTCTTTAGATTGCCATAAAATGGAAGTAAAAATTACTGAATTCTAGTTAATGTGGAAATTTTAATACCTTTCTGGAAGTCAGTATGCGTAGTCTATCCTGCTATGTCAGGTTCCCTGTGTAGGAGAAAGCAAGCATCAGTGCAATTCCCTGGGGCCTTTTCATAAATATTTGCCTACAACTGCAGCCTTTTCTAAAAGGCCCATTCCTGCTGATGCTTGGTCTGCCCATCTGCTGTCAAGGAATCAGTTCAGCAGGTGCTTAACAGGAGAATCTGCTGCATGTGTCTGTGCCCACTGAAGAAGTGTCACCGTTTCCACATCTGTTAGTTAACAAGCAACAAGACAGGCTCTTTTGCTAGATGCCATTGGAATATCTGTTTTTAGAGCCCTGTGAAATCATTCCTAAATATCTGAAACACTTGAATTTCGGATGAGTTGTTTTAAGTATTTTGAATGCTCTGTCTCTTAATCATACAAACCGAAAATAGTAAAGTATATGCTTTGTACTTGTGAACCATTATCCCCCTGCAGGGGTGACTATTTACTTTGGAATTTACTTTACTTTATTTTTCTGTTTACCAGAAAAAAAGGGTGCTAAAATCTTCTTTATCATTCTTTCTTAAAGATGGCAGAGAAAGTAAATATAAATTTAATACAAAATTGTTGCAACATGCATACATCTAGAGCCCAGTTCAACTAGGTCTTAAATATGTTACAGAGTTACTGTGTGTTAACTTTCTGTTATAGTTTTCTAACACGTTGAACTTTTTCTTTCTACTTGGACACAGGACTTGAAGGGATACTAAGGAAGTTTGCTGATGGCACTAAATTCGGTGGAGCTGTGATTCGCTTTAAAGCAGAGTGGCCCTGCAGAGAGTCCTTGAGAAATTAGATAGATGGGCAATCACCAATTGTATGAAATTTAACAAAGACAAGTGCTGGATTCTGCACCTGGGATGGAGCAACTTTGGATGTAGGTACAGACCGAGGAATGAGGTGCTGGACAGCAGTGCCATGGAAAGGAGCCTGGGGGTCCTGGCCGANAGGGACCTGGGGGTCCTGGTCAATGGCAAGTTGAAGATGAGTCAGCAGTGCCCGGGCAGCCAGGAGGGCCAACCCTGTCCTGGGGGGCATCAGGCCCAGCGTGGCCAGCCGGGCCAGGGAGGGGATTGTCCTGCTCTGCTCTGCACTGGAGTGGCCTGACCTTGAGTCCTGGGGGTAGTTTTGGGTACCACAATACAAGAAAGACATTAGGCTATTGGAGAGCATCCAAAGGAGGACCACAAAGATGATGAAGGGTCTGGAGGGGAAGTCATATGAGGAGTGGCTGAGGTCACTTGGTCTGTTCAGCCTGGAGAAGAGGAGCCTGTGGGGAGACCTCATAGCAGTCTACAACTTCCTCGTGAGGGGAAGAGGAGGGGCAGACACTGATCTCTTCTCTGTGGTGACAGTGACAGGACTCGAGGAAAGGACTCAGCCTGAAGCTGAGTCAGGGGAGGTGTAGGTTGGATATCAGGAAAAAGTTTTTGACCCACAGGGTGACTGGGCAGTGGAACAGGCTCCCCCGGGAAGTGCTCACAGCACCAAACCTGATCAGAGTTCAAGGTGCATTTGGACCATGCTCTCAGGCATTGGTGTGACTCTTGGGGATGGTACTGTGCAGACCCAGGAGCTGAACTCAATGACCCTGATGGGTCCATTCCAACTCAGAACATCCTATGTTTCTACAGTTCATTGTGAAAACATTGATTTTGGTTTCAACGGCTAAACCAACCAAGCCTGAGAGAGTTTAGCTTGTTCAGGTTCTCTATAGAGACTCCTTGTACACCTTAAGTCTTCCTCATTTCCCCCTTCATCCTGTGTGCTGTTGCTTATTGTAGTAAATAGCCTGATCTTCATTGCAAAATAAATTTATTTTCCTAAGTGAACATGACACTGATCAGTCTATGGGTGACATCTTTGGATCTCCTTGTCCTGCTTCTGTTTGCCTCTGTGCTAACTGAAACTCTAACTTATCAGTTCAGTAGGTGTAAACTGAAGCCAAACCATTTTCTAATTATGGCAGTGAAACAACATGAAAACTGACAACAAAATCTCCAAAACCTTCAGTATTAAAATATTATTTTTAAGGTTTCCATTTTATCTTCTTTTAGCTCTTTTTGTAGTGAATACAGAAAACATAAAGAAGTAGACATTCAAATCTATTTTCAAAGCTTTCAAAATGCAGATGTTCAAGTCAAATGCACACATCTTTTGCAGCATAAAAATGCTCAGTTAAAGTTCACCTGAAAGAAGACTATGCACTTCTACATTGAACAGTTGCACTGATTTTTTTTGAAACAGATTATTCTTTTGGACATCCAATAGTTCTGAGGCAGTGAAAAACTGACCTTAATTTCACATGATACATACATTTTTGAAGTATTAGAGTATTACATGATTACATGAGATTTTCATACATTAACAGAGGTACTTACAGCCAACATATTGGTATAGTCCAAAAACCAGAGATAGTCATACAAAAATAAATTGTTGTGAATCCTGGAATCAGGTCAACTCCTTCTGAACAGCCAGGTACTATCCTGTGCTTTAGTTCCATAGGAAAATTTATTTTAAACTGTCTTGTTCAAAATGGTGGTTGAATCTATGTTCTGAATAAAGTAGAGATAATTCTAATATAATTATGTTTGTGAATCAAACTAGTTTCTAGTCTGTATCTAAGTGTGACTTTCAAGTGAATAATTTTTTTTTCAGTGTTCATTTAGAACTTCTGGAGGATTCTTGCCTGATAGTTGCAGAACAGGAAGACTAATTGCCATGCTCATTAGAGTGAGTGTTTTTGTTTTCAGAAAAAGAAATGAAGAGGTAAGCATGGTCTAAATTTCCTTACAGCAGTTTGTTAGTGATACGAGACTTCACTCAATAAAGAATAACTTGTTTCTTATACCTGTTCAGTATTTATTTTCTTGGTTATTATCTCACTAAGGGGGATTTCAGAACTTGTCACAGCAAAGTTCCCTTCACTGCAGGAATGAAAATGAAGAGATCTACTTGTTTTCCTTTGGGCTAAACTGATGGCAGCACTTTTAATTTCTTATTAATCTTGTTTTCAATATTACTGATGAGGTATAAAACCCCAATGTAAAGAAATTAAACTTAATTAGACAGCCAAGATCCTAAATCTTGAGCCCATCTGTGGTCTAAATAAGCTGATATATATAGTATCACTTAGGGATCTCATCAATTTTTCTTTCTTGTATGAGCTTTATGTCCTTTGTATTCCTTCCATGCTGCTTAGTGCGGAGAGTGTAGGCTTTTTTAAACTTGTGTCTGGCCCTCTCTCTATTTTCATCAACATTTTTGATGACAGTTATTTCCCAAAGACCAAAAAATCCAACCAACCAACCAACCAACCAACCAACCAGAAAACCCTAAACCAAGGCAACAAAAAACCCCCCACAAAAATAGATCTTGTTTCCAGAGCATCTTACTGAAGGAGGTTGTTTGGCTGTACCTTCTCCAGCTACAGCATTGTTTCTGTGACAATGACATCTGCTGGAAATGTGACGCTTAAATGTTTTGCCTTGGTCCTAAAGATTTTGGAAAAAATCTCTGTTTTCTCAGGCAAAGATTTCCAGGCCCCATCAGCCTCACAGTGATGATGTTTTCTGCCCTACACTAAAAGAAAGAAGTCTTTTCATCACACATAAAACTATGGGCCTTTTGAATTAATGCCTCTCACTGGGGCCTTAGGTTATAAGTTATCCTTTCCATAGCACATCACCGTCAATATGATCATGTGTCTTTTTTGAAAAGATAAAAGAAATACTAAAAATAATACAGTGAAATCCTCCAAGTCATTGTTCACAGTTATAACAGACAAGTAGAAAACTGTCTCCCGGCTGATTTTAAAACATTTTTTCTGTTTATCTGTCTTTCCTCCCCTCTTTCCCTCTTCCCAATTTCTCTCTCCCCAATTTTCTCTATTTTAAATATATTTCTCCAAATTTTCTTAAATCTAAGAATAAAGATACTTGCTTTCTCTATGTCTATACTACTTTTTAAATCATGTATGTCTACAGTGAGTTTGTCATTATTTGTACCACTATTTTGAGTGAGGTTTGTATATGTGTAAGAAGTTCAGAATCTAAGGCTATTGATTCTGCTCATTTTAAAATTTGCAAGTCAGGCAGATTTGTCTGTCAAGGACAAGAGACTCACTATTTTTAAGAGTATTTTTCTGTATTCTTTTTCCCAGTATCCATATATGTTTTGAAAATGAATAAGGTCAATGACACAGGGTGTAGAATATACTGGAAGAGTCATGAGGAATGGACGCCATGAAGTTTCAGAAGCATCTGTGAGAAAACTAGAGAAGAACTTGCTTTATAAACCCAATCAATTGAAGATCAATTTTTATCCTTCAGTAAAGGTCTGTAAATGTTCTTTGATATCTTCTGGATGTAAATAGGCAATCTTCAGGGGAAAACTGCTACGATCTCTGCTCTAACATGAGCTTTTATCACTAAATGGATTCACACAGGGGTCAAAGTGTGTTGTTCAATTATATTTGACTGCTGCTTTTTAACTCTGATAGAATACATATTTGACTTATTCAGAAGAAATAAATAGGAGTAACTCTGGAGTTCTCTATAAAACTTGTATTAGTTTACAGGTGTTCTTCTCATAATTGCTTAATCCAGCTGTGCATCTTGCTTTTTTACATCTCATCTCTTATGGAAATCTTTCATGCAACTCTTACTAACATCTTCCTGGGTAGGATAATCATAACATTCATTAATGCCATCTTAAAAATATATCTTTCAGTCTTATTTTTATGGAATTAATTTTAGCAGAACTGAGGAAAATTTATGAGACCAACAATAACATTTTATTTATATTATCTGCTTTCTCAGTGTAGTTTTCTAATTGTTTAGTTTTAAAATTAGAGAAATTTAAGTTTAAATTATTCTATTGCCTTATAATTGTAGTTATCCTTAAGTATGATTAATACAAACAATAAGCTTCTATTCTGTTTTTTCATTTGGATAACAAGAAGGGTTTAATGTGTGTCAAAATCAGTATTCTTCAATAATAACTGTGAAATATTAAGAAAAAATATTTTTTGAACAATATGACTATTTTAAGGAGAGAGCTGCCTTTGGTTTACCACTTGTCTCTGTTCCCCATTCATCACTCTGCCCACTTGTGTACTGTCTGTCCCTCTCCCCCAGCAACACCACTGGGATGTTCTGCCCCAGTCTGTGTATTTGTGTGGTGGATGGGGATCAGAAAGCACAGCTGGTGGTAGTGACAGGCTGCCTACAGGAGCTGCATGGTCTTCCCTGGGACATGACTTTTCAGGACAAAGCTGTGCTGGGTGTAACTGGCAGAGAGAGGAGAGCCTCGGCCGGCCCATGCTGGTCACAGCCTCTTCCAGCCATGTCCACAACAGGCAAAACAGAAGCTCAACAAGAGAGAGAGAGAGTTATGGTGCTTCTGCAACACTTAATCAGGAAAGAGAGGTAAACACTGAGAAAAAGATACCAAAGCAGGAGGGACACCTGGGAGGAGACACATGGGAGATGTGAGAGCAGCAGGATTGCTGCAGAATGCAGGAAGATCAGCAGCAATGACAGGGCGGGAGGGAAAAGCGGGGAGGGGTGGGAGAGGACCCAGTAGGATGCCAGGACAGGAGTGATGACAAAGCGGAAGAAATACTGAAGCAAAACCTGCTGCTAGAGCATAACAGCATCAAAAATTTGCTGCCCTGAGCAGGTCTAAGCTAAAATGTTTGTCCTCAGTCAGGAAAGAGAAGAGAACCTACCATAGCAGGACAGAGGGAAATGGAGGAGGAGGAGTCACCTTGGCCAGTGGAGGAAACCAGCCCAGAGCAACTGGGGAGGAGCTGCCACACACCGCCCCCAGTGTCCCGTGTCACCCACCACCACCCCGAGGGGACTCTGTGCCGTGTGTATGAGGGAACTGGGAGCGAGGAAAGGGCGAGGACAGGTGTCTGGGAGGGAGCTGAGCTGTCTCTCTAAGAGTGTGGTGTTTTCTATTTTTCAGTACCAGAATCAATAACAAAAATTTGGTAATATGCAGTAACTTATATGTTTCTGGCAAGGCAGAGATTAATATTTCTGATGGTCATTAACTATAAGATTTAATTAAGCTACATATTCAAATACTGCTCTCACACTATGCTAGATGTAGTAGAAGAGTGATTTTGGATTTCTGACTAAAAACGTAATCAGCCATCTGGCATTGTTATTATCTAAGAGCTGTAGTATCTTCCAAAGTCTTTGCTATCATGCTTTACTTCTCCATTACCTGAAATGTGCTCAGCAATACTCTGACCTAAATAGTCAAAGCTCTAAGAATACTTATTTATGTTTCAAATGAATTTCCATTAGACATGGCAGTGTGACTTGTATTACTCTTCCATGAAGAACAAAGGTCACTTTTTATCAATATTTGTGCCTTCGAACAGCCAACCTTAAGCTTTCTTGGTTGGATGCGTCTTGAAAATTTTTTAAAATTGGATTTTCTAATATATTTATCACTATATACTGCTGAAAGTTTATAACAGTTATTGTATGGTGTTTTTAGGGACTTTGCATCTTCTCTTTAGCCAAATTTTGTTTTGCTGTTGTGCTATGATATAAGAAGGTTGTACATTTGTGGGCAGAAATTTCCTATTGAATTAAAAAATAAGAGAGCTTTCGCTAAAAAGTAAGTCTCAATCTTTTTTCTGTGTGATTTATTTTTAAAATCAGAAATCCAAAATAAGTGACTCTGTACAACAGGTCAGAATTATGAAGACCTTTCTGACATTTTAAGATTTCAATAGTGACATCAGCAGTTTATTTTTCAGATCACCCGTTAAGACAGCCAACAAAGTGGACCTATGCCAAAATAATATTGCTTACTGAACTATTCTGTCACAAGTAACAAGTGCAAGGACAGCAATACTTCCAGTCTCTAATGATTAATCAGTGCAAATCTGATTTTAGCAGACAACAGTTTCACTATGCATAATTTTCATTTCATTGAGATAATCCTTTTTTTTCCCAAACTGAATCTTTCATTTTTGTAGTTCTGAAACACTGTGCACTGCAGTTTACTTGCACTTAAGTCACCCCAAACCAGTTTTCCACACTTCATTGATACAAATAAATTAGAGATAAAAATAAGTCTTTGGTATGTAGTAGCAATTATTTAGGCTTTTTGATCACTTTTTTTTTTAAAAGATCTCAGAGTGTATTAGTTCATTTATCACACAGGCAATTCAAATATACAAATGATGTAGATATTGTTTGAGTGGTAATGAATCTCTGTTCAGGTTATTGAAATTTGATGCATTTCTTCTTAAAAATAGAAGGTTTTACATGACTTGCAATAATTTAATAAAAGAGATTGAACTTTGAGGAAATTGCTAGTAGAAGAGATCTGAGGAATATAATCCAAAAGATAGAGCAAGTAAATGTCTATATTTCTTTTAAGAATATTTATTAAACACATGTTTAAGTACATTCACTTTAACTTACTTTATTTTAGCTTACTTCATCTTTATAGTAATTACATATAATTTTTACACTGTGTATTCACAGACAATTAGATAGTGAGATTTATGCCATTTGAAAGATAAACTACCTGTTTCTAAGTTTATATTGTTAGATACTGTTCGACATATGTCACATGTTTGTAATCCACTGTATGTCCTGAATACTTGCAGATTTGGGACTCTGGCCTGTTTGGTTTTAACAAATTCTCTAATTTCAGCCATAACGTACCCATTCTTAATTTAGTTTGTTAGTTTGCTTGTGGGTATTTTTTTATAAGCCAACTGTCTGCAGATACTGGACAAGTTTCTTCTGTAATTGCCACTTAGAGGGACATTTCTGTCATCCCAGTCTTTGGCATAAATTGTGTAGGTGGAAAAAATAGAGTGCTTAAACAGAGAAACAGTGGAGTCAGGTAATATTTTTCATTTCTTTTGAAGAATAGTGTTGGCTTATTCACACAGAGGACATGACCTTTCCTTTCAAGACTCAAATGTGTCTTTTAAGAAGCCTTGGTAGCCATACGGTAGTGGCAGCTGTTGTATAACCCTCATCACGACCTATCTGAAAATGTATTGGAAAAACAGCTTTGATGGACCTCCATTACTGACTCAGAGAAATTATGAGAATTGCAAGAAAATTGCAGTAAAGGAATTTTCCATTATCTTCTCTCTTGTAGTGTGCCATTATATTAAATAATATGTTTGGGAGATGATAAGACTTAAAACCACAGGGTAGCACCAGGGTAAAGCCAATGCAGCTCCTCTGCTGCTCTCTTCCTAAGGAAAATCAGATTATCTAAGTGATCAGGGGAGAAATGTTTATGGCATGAAACATCTGTCTTAGCTGAAAAGTGATGTTGTTCCTTTGCTCTACAAACACCAGTGTTGATTGAGTGAGACCTTCTCTTTCACTGTTCAAGTTAAACTCAAGTAGTTTAGCTTAAACCACCAACTGCAATTTCATTGACAATTTTTACTGGACGCTAGAAAAAAGAGAAGAAAAAGTGCCAGACAACACCTTGCAAGGCAGAGGAAAAAAATATCTTGATTCCCATTCTTCAGGAATGATAATCTTCTAATCAGTGCTATTAAAAGTGCATGGAGGACAATATCACAACTGCAGGCATTCTGTTTCTGCCCATGATCAATAATAGAGTCTTGAAAGCATATAAAACCAGACCAAGCATGGAGTGCTGAATATCATGAATATTTTCCTACACTCCAGTGACTGAACACTCACTTTGTGGAAGAAAGATCTAGAAATGCTCTGTTAATTTTTCCATGCATTTACTTTTGAGAAATGAGAACACTTTTTATAACCCTGAAACTCAGATAACTCAGTTTATCGCCTTATCTATATAATTGGAAGTCTTAATTAATATTGGAATGGCTGTTCCTTTCCATTTATCTATATAAGTTTTCATCTACCATTTTTTTTCCTCACCTTTATGAACTACTCCAGCAATTTTCCTCAGCCAAATCTTTCCCATTCTGAATTACTCAGGAGCAGGATGCTCTGTCAACTCATTTTTTTTTCACATTCTCAGGTGATTTATAACTGAACAAATAGCCCAAGGACTGCACTAAAGATATTTCTGTAATGAGGCAACTATTAGTTAACTGCTCAATTTTTGAATAATTTTCAAGTACAGATCTACCCTGTTAAATAATAAATAAATAATAAATAAACATCATAAACTAGATTTGTTCAGATTCGTGCTGCTTCGAACTGTATCAGTAGTGATTGAAATGCTGAATTAATAAGGAAAAGTGGTGTACCATACACAATTTATTTCCAATTTTCATTCTAAGACTGTATTAATATCAGCTGTTCTTGTTAGCCAAGTTCCATTTAAATGATGAGTACAGATTTATGACAGCCTCAAAATCAGTGAATTGAATTAAGATCTTTGTCTGTGCTATGGTGCATTTGCTATACTTTATATCTTTTATAAATACAAATGTCTGTAAGCCTGGTACTGGTTTTGTTCCTTGTGCAACAAAAATTTTGTCTTGAGCAGCAGACCAGCTAAGATTGTTTTTTTCAAGCTTGATTTTTTTCATCAGGTTCCTCTCTAAATCAGTCAAATCCCAGAAATTAAACTACGTAATAGCAAAGACACTTTCAAGTATGCCAACACATTTTTTTCTTTTGGAAGAACTTTGAATTACTGAACCTACAAGAAAAACGCACAGAAATGTGAACGTCAGAGTCACAGAAGAAAGTATATAATTTAACACTATGCTGAACCTTGTCAAACTGACTTGCCAACCTAAAGCAGAAATACACGAATATGTGATATGGTTTAGTAACAGCTTACTGCAAAGTAAACACTTTTTACTGCAACAGAAGGCTTTTAATCTGGAATTCCACATGGAAATTTGGCTTTCCTGTATTCATTCTGGCTCCCTCACATTCCCAATTGTAATGATGCTGATATAATACCTTGGTGAATGCATCTGTCACTTCTCCAGTTCTTTAAGAAGAGTTAGCATCTTCCTATTTAGATTATACATTTTTTTTTTTGTTAAAAAGTTCCTAATTTGTGTCACTCACTAATATTAACTTTTTTCACTTTTCACTAAGGACTCAAAAATTCACTATTCTTTAGTAGTGAATTTATAATATAGCTCATGTAAATATGTGTATTATTGACATTCCAGAAAATAGGTGGCATAAGTTCCTGCTATGAATAACCTGTAGTTATTTTCTTGTCTTTCTTTAATTTTGTTTTTACTTCTTTAATTTTATGTCAGTTTTAACAACCGTAGATTTTTTTTCTGTTCTACTGATGAGAAGGTGTTTGAAAGGAAAGGAAACGTATTTCTTCTTTGCTTTGAATTGTCTCTCTGTTTATATATAAAAAAATCTTCAGGATCTTTTAATGCTGATTTCAATTTTAGCAATTTCATGTTATTCTGCTTTGAAATACAGGTTGTCAAAAAGAAATTGTCGGTATAAGCCTTTATGACTATTAGCTAGGAAAGTATTGATTTTGTAATAGCAGTTACTATTACCAAATCCTTTCCTATCACATTATCATGAATACTGGGCAAATCTGAGCATTCAGGGCTTGCTGGATATGTTAGTATTTCAGCCCAATAAACAGAAGTTATAGCCTCACAAAAGTTTTATTGCTGAACAAGATGTAACAACATACAAAGCAGTTCAGATATGGAAGGAATGGGCTAGTTAGTTCTGTCTCTCTTTTGGATTTTATTGGCCACTTTCCAAGCCTTTTTGGATCCTGGGCAAACAGCTGAACTGTACCTCCCTTCAAATCCCCAGTGGTTTGATTCCAGTGTTATTGCATTCAGGAGCCAGCTTGATTTTGGCTCAGTAGTCTAACTATGCAATGCATTTCTAAGGACAAATAAATGCAGCATGGAGAAAGGAAATGCTGCTTTGTGCAAAGAATTTTTCTCCACTATCCAAAGCAAGAAGAGATTAAAGAACTGAAAAAAATGAAGTTCTGTTGCCTTGTCATTGTCAATACTGTTAATGATTAGGGGATTAAGGTCCTAAAGTTTACCACAGAAAGTCTGTCACTTACTTCAGTGGTCAAAAGAGGAGAGAGCTTGTATATGTACTATATCGCTCTGTTTCTTCTGGCATTCTCTAGCTAATTAAAGAAGGAAATAAACAAATGATGGGAGAGCAGCAGAGGGGGAGATAAACATAGCTTTTTATCATCTGTGAGAGGCAACATGTAAACAATTTTATTTTTAACAGAATGTTATAGTTACCAGTTTAATTTAGCTGTTTAGATAATTACAGTCATTAAGTATTTACACAAGGTGTGCTTGGGCATGATTGTTCAGTATATCCATGTGGTAGGTTTGTTTATTTTGTTTTGTTCTGCTAATAGAAAGGAAATCTGACATTCTAGATAGGAATTGGTAGAGAAAAAGATTTGCAAATAAACATGGATAATTTTGGTGCTATAATTGATACAACTCATATGTTTTGGGAAAGTCTGGCCATTAAAAAGTGTATTGCCTTTAAGCTTCTCTTTATGTTCTTCCTCTCCAGCAGAATGAGGAAACTGATAGAATTTAAGAAAATAGTTGACTGGCTGAATGACTTAATGTAACTAGTCAGTCCTAGCAGGTGACATATTTTCATTTCTGGTAGGCTGGATGCTATTTTCTGGTTTTAGAACGAAAAAAATTAAGGAAGAAATTGTTTAAATAAATGAGTGGCCTTGGCTGTAGATGTTTCAGTATATGACGTTAGATCATAGAGAACACACCCAGCAATGCTTTGCAAACTGATTCTCTGATGGGCTAGGTGTCAGTAGTTCAGACCAAGGGCTAAACGATGAAACTCCTGCTCTTGGTATTTGGCAAAGTCATTACAATATGTTCAACATGCACAGTTAATCTTGCAGCTACAGTCACACTGATCATCAGCTGGAAAAGGTGTTGCTTTCAGTTTTATAGCAAGGTCTAGTGAACATTTTAACATCTTACTTGGAAAAAAAAGAGAAAGACTCCAAACCCAAGGAATCTTAAGATATTTCATCATCTGTATCTTGTCCTGTGCAGAGCTGATGAAGCACTGCAGTTAGAGTCAAAATAGTTTACAAACAAAAGGTCTACTTATGCGTGTTCTTTTTGTGGCAACTTCACAAAAAGATGTGTGAGTGTTGAAAATTGGGATACTTTTATCATTTATGTAAGACAGCTTGGGGGAACGTGCAGGACACAGCTGGTGTTCTGGATTTCAAAGGCCCAAAGGCCATCTCTCTTGACAGTGCAAGAGGCTGGGAGAGGACTCTGAAAAATAGTAATATTTGTCACTGACTGCAACTTGTCCTTTTGTGCTTTGCTAGAGATTATGGAGATTGACTAGTGAATAACTGTCAGGAATTGTTCTGCATAAGTTGTGATGACTGAAAGCACAAAACTGTGCTGAAGCATTCTGTGCAATTGTTCTGAGTAGACTTTGCTTGTATGACTTATTATATAGGAAAATCATGGGCATATTTCGGACCTATGAGTTTGTATTGTTTCCCAGCACAGATTGGAAATTACTCTGATCTAAACTTATAATAAATTAACGTGAGACAAACTTTAACAAGGTATTTCCACTGTCTAGAATAAACACACTCTTATACTGAAATATGATCTGGGTTTTTTAAAAGAAATTTTCACATTTTGTCTTGAAAAACCTTGTCAGTCTCTGAAACTGTGATCATTCATTTTCATTCTGCACTATATTAGATTGATTATCTTGCATTATATGTCTTTATCTTGCTAAAATAGGTTTCAGTAATGTTGTCTGACTTTTGTTCCCTTGGGACATTCATGAAAATGAGATGTGTAGCACACTAATTCAGACCAGTTGAAAAATTGAAAATAAATACAATAACTTCTACTCTTTCTCAAAATAACTAAGGTAAAAAAGTATGCATGCTATTTTAATGGTTTTCTAGGAAAACAAATCTGTATTTTTAAACATTATTTGTATATATATATTTTTTGCATAGTTATAGAACTAACATTCGTTCCTATCTGATATCTTTTAATAACAAAACTATCTAACAAGAACAACCAATGCTTATTTCTCCCTGGAACAGGAGTAGTATCAGGTTTATAATGCAAGAATGTATTTTGAACAGAAAGAAATTTTAAAATAATATTTTAAATAAAATATAGTCCATGGATGACAGATATATTGTCAAACTAATAATGATTGCACAAATATATCATCCATGAAACTTTTGCTTATCCTCAGGCTTCAATATATTTCTTGCTTCTTCTTTGCATTCAATCTTCTATTTTGTGATCTACACAAAGACAATATAGTTCAGTGCTGATTAAATAGCTCAAAATATTAAAATAGATTCCACAATTCTTTTGGAAAGATACATTTGTAAAATAAGGCTTGTAATACTTTATTTAGCAAGGCCCTATCTTAAAGCCTCAAATTGCAAATCAGTATGTTTTAGCTGTTTGTATTCAGAAATTTTTTATTGTGCTGTAGTCATCAATCTATAATATTTCAGTTAAATACAGACTTTGATAGGTTATTTCTTTGATAAATCAATACACTGAAGCATTTACACTCACTTAATGGATTTAAGGTTAATTTGTGATTGTCATGTTACTGAATCAAGATCTGCATGTCCACAGTAACAACAGCTAAATAAAAGATATTACATATTAACATTTTAGACAATTATAATCCACAATTTCTGACTAAGATTTTGAGCTTTAGTTGCATGAATCACAATAAGTATACAAAAATTATGTCAATTCTGTTATGAAAAAACCTACATCTTTTACAACCAATGTATTATTCTTTGTTTTTCCTCCCTTCCTCTTCCCTTCCTCCAGTGGTTTACTACTGGTGCCTTAAGGACTATTATCTAAATTTCTGATGGAGCTTCACAAACTATCTTAAGAAGTAGAGTGAGTTGTCCATGACTGCTTTTACTCATGATGGTGATTTTCAGAACAGGTCTGAAAGAACTAAACAATACCCAAAGCAGACAGTGAATGACATATATCAGTCTTTATTGCCATGAAGTATAAAAATTCACATAGCTTTCTCTCATCAAAATATGTGCTTTAAGAGTAAAATGGAAGTTAAACATCTAATAAGCATTGCACAGCAATAGAATTTACCCAATAATTCTTTCAGAAGCAGGCAAGATTTTATCCTGTTGAAATACTTTCCTAGTACCACTTTTTCCAAGCGAGGAATTGCTGTCATTACTACACAAACATCATGGAGTTATGAACTGCAAAATACTCTCTTGGAGTATACAGCATAATTTGGCCATAAGGCTGAACTCTAATCTGTATTTACAGAGAAATAGGAGTCTCCTAGTTTCACACATATGCCGCAGAATTATTTCTCTTAAATCTAAGAAGGGGCTGAAAACATTTCTTTCAGGTGCATTGTGGCAGCAAGTTTTCAGGATTCTTTAAATTTAGGAATTGTTTTTTTCTCCACATTCATTCACTCAGAGCTTGATCAGCTTAATCGTATCAGTAGTGAAGATTCACTGGAAACTGTTAAAGCCCACATCATAAATCATGAAAAATTCTTCCACCTTTCACAGTGAAAGGATGTTAGGCTGAATCATAAACATTTCCTACCTATCACACTAGCAGGTTGGTTGCTATTCCATGGCTTCCTTCCATTTTGTTACTGCACCCATTTGTTTGTCTTCTGCTTGACAAACCACTTTCAGTGTATTCTCTTTCCAGTGAGTGTGATGAACTATTCTCTGATCCTAAGCAACAATCACAAACTCATATTTTAGCACAGAAGACCATAATCAGCTCTCATGAGACTCTCTATTTCTATTTTCATGGACTCTGCCTTCTATTTCTGCTCCTTTCTGCCCATCACTCAATATGTAAAAAGATGTAAACATAATGCTGTTGGCCACTGTAAGGGTTTCTTTATTTCCAAAGAAGAGAAGCAAGATACTGCTTTATTGCTGATTTAAGAGTTCTATTTATTTTCTTTTCTTTGAAGTTATCACTTAAACGTCGTTTAAGCCATTCATTTGGCAGCTTTTGGGCATGAAAATCATAATATTATTGATCCACTTTCAGATCCTTGGGATAATGCTAATTTGGAATAACACTTCAGTACATATGGGGAATACAAACTCATGTCATCAAGAGATATTTATGGAGGTTTCAGAGGAACTTCAGTTTCCTTGGCAGTTAGAAATTGCAGAAGAATTTCAATGACAGCAGTTTTCAAAAAAACGAATCTGTGTTAATTTTGTATTTAACTTCTAGAAACCTCTTTTTGCCTCCAGACTTTTAAGTCAGTTAATTCTTTGGTATCACAAGCCGCCACTACTTTCGTGGGTGTCAGTAGAAACTTCTTAGGTTATTTTGACTTTTAGATAAAATGCTTTGGGTTTGTTTTTTTAATTTGCATTTTTTTGTTTGATTGTTTATTTTGTAGTGACCATTATCTTCCTCCTAAGTCTTTGCACTTGAACTATTTGGTACAAGATTTAGAGTTTTTCTATAGAGGCTTAACATACCTAAATGCTCTCTGTTATTTTTTAATTTATTGTCTTATTTGCAGACCTTTAAGAATGTTCCAAATACCTTCCAGTCGAAAAAACAAGTTTAAATGAAGATGTCTGTTTTGACAATTTCTATGGTTTTTTTTAAATAAAAAAATACATTCAATACATGGAGGGAAGTGAAAAACTGAAATATTTGAGGATGAACTACATCATCATTCTCAGTGAGACAGATAATTAGTATGACTTTCAAGGTAAAAAGACTAGTACCTGCACAGAATAAGCATTATTTATTTCAAATAAGCCATGCACCATTGCACTTACAGGTGCTTTTTAGCAGAAATAAAGCTAAAATCCTGTTCTATACGGTAGTAGTGGTTACATAAATCATTAGATAACCTTCCAAAGTATAAGTGAAGCAGAATTATACAGACTTTTTTGTACAATCCAGCATCATCCTCTGAATGCAACCAGGAGGTGCCTTGAATAAAGAAAAATCTTTATGGGAGATTTGTGTAGTGATTTAGAGATACGTTCACAAGGGGACCAAATAAAAGTCGTAGAGACAATCTTAATTCTGGCAGCATCTTTCCCTCTGTCAGTGTGCAAGCTTTGTGCTTTGTACTAATTCAAGATTATTGGAAAATACTTGTTGCTGCCAAATTGTTAATCGGCTCTTCCAGGTTAGTAGATCATTATGGTTCTAAATACATAAGAATAGGAAATGCATATATATTCTTGATTCTTTGAATTCTCAATTTGGCCCAAAGACTTCTATTTTTTTAGTAATGCATAGTCCAAGAGCCAGCTAGATCTGACTATCATACGGAAAGCTCTGAATTACCAATTCTGTGTTCAGCTTATGGATGCTAAGAGAAACCAAACCAAGACTTGGAATGTGATGAGATGCTGAACATGCACCTCACCTGTATCAGTAGGAACAGTGTCTTAACTATGATTTTTCTATAATGATGACATAGCTGAAAATCACATCAGTCAAACAAGGAGGAAAAACAGAATTAGGTCATCAGCATAAGTGCTGACCCTTTTCTGACTCTCTGGTGTGACACCTGCCCTGTGTCATGGAGTTCCACTGGGTGTATTTATGGCCTTCTTTAATGATTTATATAAACCCTACATTTTCTACCAGGAAAGAGACATTTTAGGCTTTGAAATTTATGATGATTATCGCTCTCTTAAATTTTCTAAACTCTCTTAGCCTTCTGTTTCAGCTTCTTAAAACATACAGTAATTATCTGAAAATGAAATGTTTGTTTTTCCCTGCTTACATGACAGAGAGACAGTTTCATGGCCTAATGAAGATTGTATGTATAGGTTTTAATTATGGAAGAAGCACAAATTAGAAGACTAAGTAAAATCATGTCTCTGCTGCATTTTGCTGTCTCTATCCTCTGGATGGAGATGTTTGCTTGTCTGCAAAATTACTTACTAGTGCCTTATTCTCCCTAATCTGGAGAGAGAAAGAAAGAGAGAAAATGTTATTGGTTTAACTTTTGTTCCTTCAGTGATGAGCCTGTGGAAGGGCCCTACAGATGAAGCAATTGAAGAGACAGTGAATTGCCATGAAGAGTTATGAACAGTCACCCAAACCCTTGGGAGGAGAAATGGAATTTCTTATAGTTTTGCCGCTATGAAAATACACATGTAACACCCCTCAGTGACACCAAAAAGCTCATGTGATCTATGTAAAACATAGAAAACATTTAAAATCGTCTCAAAGTTAGTATTACTAAATTTAAGTCTCCTGAATGTTGAATTTCTTGTAACACCCTTTTTTCTTGGCCTGAGTTTTATGTAGAACTCAGTTCTTGAGAAATACCAACAATTTCCAAATCTGTTAAAAGATACATGTGCACCAGTGTTGGAATTGTGTATTTGAAAAGTTTTTCCTCAGACACACCCTGTGAAGAAGCAGACAATTAGGGAGAAAAATACTGCAGCCAGCTGGAGTACGAAGACAAAAGCTTGCTTGCTTGAATTGCTGAACATAGTTCAGCCTTTAAAACACCTGTAGATAAGCTCATTACAAAATGCGAAGCTTCCTAAAATGTCTGCTTAAAAGTTGTTTCCAGTATTGATGCAGAACTGATCTGATTTGCATGGAATTGCAAGATACTGACACTAGAAAGAGTATTGGCAAACTGTTTAATGTTAGTTTTAGATCTGACGCAGCTTAGGAAAAAGCTCCTCAATGTAATAAGGGAATTAGATTTATTTTGCTCTATTATTGGTGGGCTGTTCTTCCATCTGTTCCAATGTAATTTAACATTACTCATTGTTGTTGTAATTTAAAATTATTAACATCTTGATCATTCTCGCAATATCTTAGTAAACTCATTTAATTAAAAAACTGTTCTGTTTAGATATTTTCTGAACCTGGTAAATCTTCAAGGCAGTAAAAACATAGCTATCTGGAAATATGTCATGCTATTCTATGATAATATTTCATAAATTCACACAAATACACTTTTACTTGAATCTCAATTACACTTCCCAACATAATTAAATATTCTTATTTTGTATCCCAGAAAACAAAAGTGGCATTCAATATACTTCAATACCTCTGTCCTAAGGATTTTACCTGTGGGCTTGCCAACAAGAAAAAGAAATTGTGTCTTTTAGGAATTGACTCGATTTAATATCAAAAATCTTGCATTGATTTATGTATTTAAAATAGTGTAATGTTTTTATATCTTCACTAACTGAATGTAAATACTTTGTTTTTCAAAGGGATATTCTGGACCACATGACATCATGCTCAGTATATAAAGTGGGGAAAAGAAGGATGAAGGGAGGGGATGTTTGGAGTGACTTGTCTTCCCGTCACCATTCTGTGTGATGGGTCCTTGCTCTCTCGGAGATGGCTGAACACCTGCCCAACCACGGGAAGTTAATAAATTCCTTGTTTTGCTTTGCTTGTGTGCGTGGCTTTTGCTTTCCCTATTAAACTGTCTTTATCTCAACCCAGGAGTTCTCTGGCTTTTACCCTTCTGACTCTCTCCCCAATCTCTCTGCTGTGTGGACTGGGCTGCTGGCTGGGGTTAAACCATGACATTTCTTTATGGCTCATCAGAAGTGCCACACCACAGATGATTTTATTGCATAATCTTGCATCCTTACTGGTGTTGAGGGAAGGAAAATAGTGTTTCCTCTGCTATATATCGACTAGACAATTTGCTTTTTTTGTCCATCAATCTCTGTTAGACGAAAGGTTCCGAGACACAAGTGATCCTGTCACTGGTCTGTGGAAGAGCATACATATTTTCTGAATTTTCCACTGAAGGTATTTGGAACAGACAGCAGCAGCCAGGAAAAAACAACTATAAGCAAAAGTAAAAGCACCTCATAATTAAAGTCAGTTTCTAATATACAACTGTGTTTTAATCTCTTGCATATTTGTTTTCAAGCTATTGAAGTGCAGCTTTTGTGTTCACAAGATCAGTCTTCTCACTAGTGTAATTTCTAAAACTTTCTGAAATTCACGATGGTTATTGATTCATTCTCTTTGTAGTATTCTGGCCATGCAATCTCTCTATATTTAAATTTTGGTCTTTGCTTTTAATCACTGTTAAACTTAAAATATTTAAGTAGTGAAAGGAGTCTGAGACTTCTCTTTCTTCACTTCATTCCCACCTGGGAAGTTAGCATACTTCTGTACTGTTTGCATCCAGCTGCAGTAGCTGGGGTATAAAAGTCAATATAGCCATGTGGGTAAGATTCTTTTCTAGGAAATGCTTGAAACAAAGAGTTGAGTTCTGCTAACCTGACAGTGAATTTGCAAAGGGACCAGACTGCTCTAAGTCCTAGATTACTATAGGAGTATTCCCTTTTGCAAGCAACCCTTTATGTTAGATTCAGCCTTAATGGTGTGATACGTACATTTTGTAGTGAATAAGCCTTTCATTAGATCCACCTTTCTGGTCATATATAATGCCTGTGATTCATGCATTTTAGGCTTATTGCAAATGTGGGGTAAATTAAAAATTTTTATCAAATTTTTCTTTCCTTCTAATTATCTCCATTTGTAGAGTAGTATTACTCATGCAGTAATGCAACATTTTTGCTTTAATATGCTAAGAGACAACGGATCTGCCTTTGATATGACTTTTCATAACTTTACTGAGTTAAAAACAGCTTTATTTATTCTGAGTGTATGTTAAGAATTAGAATAGATTTCACCTGTGTTTCCATGGCTAGTTTAAGAGTTGTTGGATATTAAGGTTTTTTATTTTCTTTTGAAATAATCCCCCAATTAAAAAATTTACTGGGTTCTCTCACCTGCAAATCTTTAATGTTAAAATCTTATATATGTGTCTACTCAGTATTTGTTGTCATCAGATTATTTGTTGTCATCAGATTATGCTAAAATTGGCACATACATATACAGTTGTATCTCCATCTTGTATATTAAATAATTTTCATACTAAATTGTAGATCTTATAAAGAAATAAATGTTAAAGCAGTAACAATGATGACTATGAAATATTCCTAACCAATGTATCAAGAGGTTACATTTGTAGAAGAAAAGAAGTGTTACTCATTTAAAATGAATTTTCAACTTACACAGCAAAAGATGAACCCTTCTTGTTTTGTGCTGACAGGAAAATAATATTAATCCTATTTCCTAGCTCTTAAATGAAAACAATAATAATAATAATTCCTTTATAAGGTACAATACTTTGAAAAATATTAGACTTTTATGTCTTTATTCTTAACTATATGAGGGGGTTTTTATATTCAAAGATTTAAAATTTAAGGATTTTTTGCTGAATTATGCATATATAGGTCTTCATTTATATTCATTACAAAATGAAATATAGAAAGCAGAAATTTCCAAGGGGTAAATATGTATGTCTTGTTTAGCTAGTCAGTCTCAAGAATTTCTTTCAAGTGTTTTTCAGTCTGGGATGCTCTAACATAACTATGCTAAGAATTATAGGTTTTTACACAATAATTAAGGTGTAGATGGGTGAAACATAATAAAAATATTATGAACATGACCTTTTGTGTTTCATGTGTAATTTGCTGCAGGATTTATTGCTTCAAAACGACTGTATTTTAGAAATCCACATTCAAGTCTCCATTTTTGAGTAAAAGCAGCTATTTAGGAAAATGGATATTTACCTTTACCTCATTTGCATATATTATTTATTATATATTTTTCAGACATAAATTAAAGAATATGTTCCATTATTTGAGAAATCACTGGATGTATAGACACAGTAAGAGCAGCAGATATTTATTGTATACTGCAGTGTATACATTATACATACTGCAGTGTGAACATTGTATGTTCTGTGTTGGTGTGAGCAGGCTGATGATAGAACCCTGTATCTCAATTAAAGCTGGCACAGAACCCTGTATCTCAATTAAAGCTGGCACAGTCTTTTTGAATCTATTATTACTGAACTGCAGTGCAGATATAATTATCCCTTCTCTGAACTGTGCATGCTAAGCAGTTTCTCAAAGTGTTTATGTTAGGGCATAGATGCCTCAGAGGAGCTGCAATTAACCTCACTTTTTATTCTGAAGTATGAAAAATTTTCCTAGAACACATTACCCCTGTGGAATTTATTATTATCTTTTATGCAGATGAGTGCAAATAAGAACAGAAGCTTATCCTTATTCCTTAGAAAGAAAAAGATATTGGTGTTGGTTAAGTCCTGGGTGTTGTTAAAATTTAGCCTTGAAGAGTGTTGGCTTTATTTTTCTTTCAGGATGTCAAAGCAGTGTCCACTGAACTTTTGCTTGACTGAGGCAGTCAAATTTAGGCTCTGGCAGATTTCACTGGTCCAACAGGAGAATTATGGGATTGATCTGTATAATCTGTAGTTTTACAGCTCTAACATTGTTGTTCTCTTCTGTGCATAATTATTTTTTTAGAGGTGTTTTGCCTTAGGCTGACACATCACCTCAAATATACTAAACAACTTGTCCTGATCACATTTGTGTTTTCGGTTTCCTCATACTGTAACAGTATATTGTAGCATATGCTATTATGAATTCTCAGATTTTGTACTGATCATTTAAGTTTTTGCTGCAATTTATACATATTCTTCTAGAATGAAATTTGTTATTTGAAATAGTCAAAAGAACAGCTATTTCCATTTTCATGCTTGGCAACTTTCAGTCTTGGAATCTTAATGCCCGTATTAGTATTTTTCATCATTACAGCATTTCAAAATATGTTGTTTGGGTTGGTTTTTTTTCCTCTTTAAAGTTTGCACACAGTGGAGATTGTGTATCTTTAATCCATCTATCTTCAATAAATTAATTAAAATTCACAATTATCACAGCTGTATCTTATTTTCTACTGCTGAGGCAAATGCTGGAGAAGACAGGAAGGGATTTCTTAGGGACTTTCTGAAAATGCTGGAAGTCTGTGTGGTAGACAAAGGACAGCTAAAATACGTCCTGATGCTGGATCACCTTTATTTGCTGGAGTGCTACTATGGCTTACTTAAGGTAATGAAGTGCTGAGATGGAATACCCACTTCTCCAAAGGATACAAATAAACTGTTACTGAAAAGGTTAGCTGAGGCCTGAGGTCTTCTTTGATGTGCTTGCCTTCAGAAATCTGAAGGAGCTGAAGGGCCTGAATTAACACCTGTCAGATTCATACTGTTCTTAGACTAAAGATGTGTTCACTGGGGCATAAAACTGAATTTGTTATTGCTTTGCAGACCATTGAGGTGCTGAAAGGGGACTTGTAACCCTATCAGGGCACAGGTTCTATACCAAAAATATTAGAAGGAGATTTTTCATAGAAATTCTTGAATGAGCTTAGCTTGGGCTTTGAAAGACTTCATATACCTGAATTTACCATAACTGCTGCCAGAGAAGTTTTGTCTAAGCCAGCTGCACCTCAGCTTCTGTTGTTTCCTTGAACAATTATCTTCCTCTCTTCTCTGAATACAGTACTCTTGTCATTCTAAATGAGTTCAGAAACTAAATTTATCTTTCTTTTTCCCTTACAGATAAAGGTGTATGAAAGAGTAACTTACTTTATATAACAAGAAAATAAAGGAATAAAAGACTGAAGTTCTTTGTCATGAGGCAGTGAATACATAAAGCAAATGTTAAACAAGAGTCATGTATTAATGGCAGCATATATTAACTGTCATATATAAAACAAAATACATGTGGCTAATTTATGTCATTTCATATCAACCATCTTTTCTGTCATTAAAAATCAACTTGAAATTTAAGATTCCTAAATCCAAACTTAAGCTGGTGACAAGCTTTCCTTACTTTGACAATGACAGTAAAAAATTCCTGGCACTTATCATTATTCTGAGTTTGAAATACTATTCTTCTTGTTAAGTCTGACTGAAAGTAACCCAGGACTTTACAGAAAGGTAAGAAAAAAAACATGACAGAAGTAAAGATGAAACAAATTGTTATCATTTTTCTTTTGTGTAATTGACAAAGAAAGACTTTGGGGTGAATAGCTATTTGTGTTACATTGACATAAATACACTTTTTTCCCTATATAAAAAAAATGTTTGACTGAGTATTGGCCAAACACAACTAACCATACCACCCATCAGTTTTAAGTAGTTTTTAAAAATAGATTTAGTCCAGTCCTTCGCTTGATTTATTATATGATCGAACATAAATAACGCTTTCCTTGTTCATAATGAAAAATGATTACTCAACAATTATGTTTGCAGAAGGAAAAGTGACATGGGCTCAAACTACTGCCAAATGCATAAAATTGCCAGATACCAAAAAACATAAACAACATTGAAACCTCCCTGCCCTCCCACTCCTCAAAAGGGTTTTTATCTAAAACATATGTTATGTAAATTTGCATTTTCCGTGCAGATTTCACTACCTGTGATTTCCTTCAGTATATTGACACAAGTTTAAAACAGATATCTTCGTGATTTAAGAAACATAGACGATACTGGAGAATTCTAGGAAAATACTCTCAACCCTTGAAATTCTTAGAGAACCATTTATGTGAAAGTAGAGAATGTTGTAAAGGAAAATGCTTAAGCACCGTTGTCCTACATTATGACATGGCTGACTACATCCAAAAGTAACTACTGATGGCAGTTCATCCAACACAACTCTGGTGAAACCTTTAGACCTTGTTTTACTCCCTAGAAAATGTAAGTATTTCAACACCATTTCCCTTCTCTTCCAGTTTTGCTCACCTGTGCTCATGTTGGCCCTGACATGGTGCAGATGTGATTCCCTGGATGGGGCTGGTTGGAGCAGAGCTGTGTGAGCAGGGACTGGGAGAAGCCTCTTTGGGGGCACTCACCCCTGAAGCATTGACCTGACTTCCCAGCTTTGCCCAGGATCTGTCTCATCTCCAAGTGCCTGTCTGGCGGTCTCGGTCCTGTTGGCTGTCCCTGGCTGCTGTCACTGCTCCCTGCTGTCCCCTGCCCCCAGCACTGTGGAGCCCACCCTGTCCTGCCTGCCCCACTGCCACCCCCCTTGCCTGCTCCCTGGCCCCAGCACAGCAGCACCCTCCTGGTGCTCCCTGTCTCTTGTTCACCCAGTGCCACCTTCCTCATACAATGTATTACATCTGTGCTTCAAACCTTGTTGCCACATTCGTCTTTATTTCCAGATCCTACATAAGATTAGTTTTGATTAATGTTGTTGCTCAAAATGTGGCTGCAGGCTAGAAGAGTTTAATCAGAGCAGGAACACTAGCTTGGTCCCTTTTGTTTTTCTGCCTTACCTCGTATTTACTGACCTCCAGTGTTATTTCTGTGACCGATCATACGTATCGGACTAGGAGCTTTCTTTTACCTTCTGTTGTAAACTCCTTTGACACTTTAAAATAGGCTTTTATTTGTGTTTATCTAGTGCTCTATCATTATGTTTAGGTATTTTGTCCTTCTCAACATCATTCCTACTCCTTAGATATTTATCTTTATTCTGTTTGTATTTTGAAGGGGGGGAAATACTGATGAAAAATAGTACATGGTTCTGTAATTTAAAAGAGATTTTAATTCATTCACAGAGGGACATAAATGAAGTTTCATATTTATCTCTGCTTAGCTTGATGATGAACTTCTATTATCACAATTTAATAATATAAGACTTTTTTTGTAATCTATTTTAAAAATTAGAAAATACAAGTTTCTTTCTAGGGCAGCTGTCTTTTTGCATGAAATATTTTAGAAATCAGTAATCTTGAAATTAATATTTGGCCGTTTTCAATTGCTATGGTGAATTTGCTAGAAATTCTGTGTTTTAACCAGCATCCCATTTTTTCATGAGTAGAAAAATACTAAAATAACACTTATTAATATCATACTTTACCTTGTAATAACCTTTTGCAACCAATTGAAACATTTCAATAATTTCTTTTTAGAATGAAGCAAATAAAAGTACCATACATCAGTGTCTCTAGAGAATGCAGTCCAAAGAGTAGGATAAAACCCAAAGTGTGTTTGGCAATGATTTACTCTTGGAAGCACTTTGTATGCTTGAATCTGATGTGTACTTCTGATTTTGAAATCCCTGGAGAGCTTTCTGAGAGTTTGCTAGTGTGGAAGGCTTTGATGGAGTGAGCTGTGGAGGATGTCATCAGTGCACTTCTGCTTATTTTGGCTTGACTGGTTGTGGAACCCACCAAGCCAACTGAAGAATATAACAGTAGCCTGAGTGTAGCTACTGAGACAATAGCTGGCAAAGAGATGTTAGGACACCTGTTGTTGGAGGATTTTTGACTTAGTGGCAAAATGTTCGTCCCTCAGAACTAGAAATCCTTTGAGGAGAGATCTTTATCTTTGGGGTCTAGGAGTGAATGATTATTTTTAGTAGAAGGTTTAAATAAGAGATAAATAGATAACTGTGAGTCTCGAGGCAAATTTGAGGGGAATGGAAAACACCAGTGAAGGACTAGCAAGGATTTGAGGCAAATATATTATTGCAGAAGTCTGTCATAAGTGCAGTTAAATTATTGTGTTTCAGATAAAATCAATCTCTTCGGGGAATCAATACTATAGAAGTGGAAGATGTGCTGGTTTTTTTGTAGAGTGGTGCATGGTAAACTGGTGAATGATTAGGTCTGTCCTTAAGGTTTCCCTGCTACTTTACATGAAAGACATTTTCATGTCAGAGCATTCCATGTGCAAGGCATCTAAATAGCAGTAATTCTGAAGCAGTAAACTGAGATTTGGACTTCATGCATATGCAGCATCGTGGTAAAACAAACAAAACAACAAGCTGAAAAATTCTAGGGTGTCACTCTCAGGTGTCTAAAAGGGATAGAAATTTCTTATCCACCTGTAAAATTATAACAAACCTCCTACTTCTTGGAAGTGAGAGGAGCTAGACTAGTGGAAGAGCTAAAAATTGTAGGCAGAACCAGAAAGATCCTGGAGCTGGTTGTGGAGGATGTGACCCAGGTGTTTATGCACAAGGTCATCAAGTCCAATGACCTAGAAACATGGTATTCACCATTAAACCATATCCCTTAGCAATACGGCTGCGTGTCTTTTGAATGCCTTCAGGGGTGGTAACTCTGCTACTTCCCTGGCCAATCTTTTGCAATTCTTGACCACCTTTTGGGGAAAAAGCTTTCCCCAATATCTAATCTAAAACTCTCCTAGCAAAAATTGAGGCTGGTTCCTCTTGTCTTATAACTTATTGCTACTTGGAAGAAGAGACCTGTCTAAAACCTGCTTTCATGTAGAGAGTGATAAAGTCCCCAGAAGTCTCCTTTTCTCCAGTCTGAACAATCCTAGCTGTCTCAGCTATGCCTCATAAAATGTGTGCTCCAGTAACTTTACCAGCTCCATTAGGAGATCCAGAAACTGTCCAAACACATTCCCTTTCAACAACATAATGTTTCTTAGCGTAAACATATTTCTTTGGTTTAGAATGAATTTTACTTCAACTTCTGTTTATCTGTTTCTTTTCTTTAGCTTGTCAATAGGCTAAAAAGTTGTTTCCTAAGAGAAAGTATTTTTCCAATAGTTATTGTTAATGGAACTTTAAAAAATTATTTTTAAGCATTTTTCGCACTCCCTCTTATGATTAATTCAATGGTCAATAATTCAATTCACCTACATCCCTTATTTTTTTCTCCTTTCCAAAATTATTTCCTTACAAATACATAAAATTGACCTTTTTTCCATTGAAAAAGCTGAGCAGTGGTTTAATTTGGTATGTCTTGGCAGAGTAAGATCAAGGTGGAGTAAGCAAATCAGGAAAATTTAATATTGTGTTGTATCTCCACCACAGTTGTTTTTTTTTTAAATTACTAAGTAGCAAAGTAACACTCACTTGAGGCAGATCAGATACTGCAAACCAAGAAGCACCAGTGCTTGTTCACCGCTGGGCAGTTCTATTCTGTCCATTGGGCAGGCTTGATAGCCATAGATAAACCTGAACTGTCATGAAAAGACTTTTGCCACTGCAGGCTTTTATAAAAGGTTTAGAAAAATACTCCTCAGCTTGTTGTACAGTCTTCCTACTTCCTATAACCTCACAACATTTGAATTTATTTTTATGAGATGTTTATTTCAAAGCACCCCGGGAAGAAGGGATTGAAGGATCAGGTTGTTAAAGGGTTGTAGAATACATACCTAGCACAAGATAAACAGTTGCTGTATTTATAGTTTCATCTATCAGTTCCTGAAATCCTAACTTAGGATCCTTTTGTCCCTTTATCACAATAACCAACAAGAAAAAACTCATAATTCTTTATCTGAAATGCTTTGGCTCTTACAGAGAATGCTTACATCAAAAACCTCTAGGGACTTTTGTGTTTGTTGTTTGTTTTTTCTCTGTTGTTTGTTCTAATTTTGGTTTTGTTGCTTTTTTTTCTATCAATGTGCCCCTTTTTCTGTTCATCTTGTGTGAGACAGCTCTGCAAGTCTCAGGCTCAAAATGCAAGCCCTAAAAATTCAGTCTTGAGGCACCGAATATAAAAAAATGGAAGATTGATCCATAAGTTATCAGAATCTGTACAAAGGAAGATACCTGGGCTCTCTGCAGAGGTGGAGCAGCAACTGTGTTTGACTTGCATTCTATTAACGTATGAAGATAAAACGGATATTTGGAACCAAGAAAAAACTAACTGAATTTCTGATACAAGTAACAGACCCAAGACTGGGTCTTAGACCTTCTTACTGATGTAAATAAATATTTAATCCACAACATTTCAACACACGTTGACTCAGTAAAGGTCATACGCAAACAAAACCCATTTTCTCATACCCTGTGCTATGATGCATTACATGAGAGCAGAATGTTTGCTATCCATGCAGCTGAAATCTTTCCAGGATGCAAGATAAGGTTGTAGCTCAATTGTTGATACTTTTCCTAAAAGTTTTCTTAAAGATATGTGTAGGTTTAAGTGATAACTTAAGAGTTGGAAGACACATTCATAATAACAGGTGCTTTTTTTAAGAGAGTGCCCTGGTTTCAGCTGGGACAGTGTTGATTTTCTTCCAAGGATATGGTCCAGTGCTGTGTTGTGGATTCAGTGTGAGAATAATGTTAATAACACAATGATGTTTAATTGTTTAAAGTGTCTAATCTTATTTATACATCAGAAATTATTATCCAGCTGTTAGGGGAATAGAAAAATACAAAAAGAAATACTTTGTAGAAATCTCTTTGTACCAAAACCTAGACAACTGGATCCCAAGTATATAAATGCCTTATTAACAGTATAAGTTTACATGGTAAATTTCACACATTTTACTTGCAAAGGATTTCTTTCCCCCAAGTGGTGGGCATTGGCAAATTTTGACTTTACCTTTTCTTCTTCCTATTAAAAGCAAGAATATAATCTGCCTCTCTGTCTCAAAATACAATGTGAGTCTTAATGAAATTCAGCTTTCATCATACTATGAAAAAGGAATGTAACTGCAGCTCACTATTAGCAAAATCACATCCAATGTCTAGGCTAAGTTGATAACAAACTGTGGGACTGACAAAATCTAATCCAGGTGAACAATGACATTCTATTTCAGTATCATCTGTTATGTTTCCAGCAAAAGCCGTAAAACCCCCTCATCTCACTAGCAAATCTGCCAGAAATTCACAGTGCTGCTGTGTCACAGCAAAGAAGGAATGAGATTTGTAGAATTTTCCTGGTGCAGGAACTGCCTGGTGCAGGAACTGCCTGGTGAGGCACTGCAGAACCAGCTAGGCTGCAGGCAGGTGAATAATCAATAGGAACGGCTCCTGTAAATTCAGTTTACATGGAGCAGTTTTTTCCTACGTAGCTAAGATAGCTGGCAGATGTTTTGTACATAATTTGCCATGATCAGCAGCCTTCGCAATGTAAGAATACTAAGAAACTTTCCAAGCAACTTTGGAAAATTTTTAAACCTCAATTAGGCTTGGAGAGACCTCTGCAGAGGTGTTTGGGCTGGGGAGGGGAAGACTATGGGTGTAGGGAGGTATATGTGCAACCTACTTAGTGCTTAGCAGCACTAAATTCCCAAATTCCAGCACCTCCACCTGCACCCCTACAGACGTCTGTCCACCTTCTGCAGTGAATTTACAGCCATAGAGTACAAAGTGAGGACAAAACTTAGCAAATGACAGTGATATACATCAGTTTACTGGTTATGGAGAGGAAGAGGAATCTGATGGACATAAGTAACCAGACAATTTTATAGAAAAAACGTGAAAGATTCTCTAAGATGTTACAAGATTTTTTTTCACAATAATTCTTTCTAAAAATCATTATCATTTTTTGTTTGAGAGAGCTTGTTTGAGTGCCAAAGTAGAAATTAGAAATAAAATCCTCACAGAACATCATCTGATTGTTCTACAAGGAAACTCATAAATACGTCATAAAACGGAGCCCAGTTACCACAATCCTGAAAAATTTGGGTTATCAGAAGAAACTAAGGCATTTTCACAGAGATCATATGTGTCTGTGAAACACATATGCTGTTGCTACAGCAACCTTCTCTGAATAGGAACTAAATTAGGCTCCCTAGGACCAGAAAGATTTAACACAGTGAGCAACAGTAGAATAAAAATCAGGGAAGACATCAAGGAAAAGTTAATACAAGGTTTTGAATTTTGCATAATCCTTGGACTGTGAAGCACATCAAAACTTTTCCTCATCTCTCCCCTAAACTATTAAGTATCTGCAGCTCCCCACTATTCAAATGCAACAGCACTGCTCCAGTGTTTGGGCAAAAGAAAGGAGAGGAACAGGCTGTCCTTGCCTTGTGACAGGTTTGTGGGAAATATTTCAACTACCAGGATCTAGAATTTCATGTAAAACAGTCACTGCTAAGACAATGACCTGACAAAGAAGCAACATGAAGAAGCAGTCCCTTTTTTCACCCAAGAGTTTGCAGAACACAGGAATGATGACCCAGAGAGTATGCAATATCTGGAAGCTCTTTTCCAGTTTTCATATCTGGAAAAGAACTGCCTAAGGGTCCTCCTGAGACAACAAGTGACTACAGGAAATTTTCATAGATTTTTTAAGGAGATATTTAGACAAGCAATTAAAAATGGACTTTTAAATTAATTAAAACTTATTCTTTACACTTCCAGTAAATTATGTAAAATCAGACAAATCCACTGTAATTCAAATCCTTTATTTACTTAAAGCAACAGTGTACAAAGCATCATGTATAATGAAATGGCAGAGGGACTGCTGTAGCAAATCACCTCATCTCCGCCAGGAAATGCCCTTTTCCTTCACAAAGGAGTACCTGGCTTGCAAAATGTTCACACTGAACTCAAGCGATATTTTGACTAAAAAGGAGTAATATTTCTGCAATTTATGCTGTTTAACCTGATGATAATTTAAGGCATTTTTAACTCTCTCAGAGGAGTCACTTTAAGTTTTAATTTAAACTACACTATGCAAAGAATCATATAACCAACATATATCCTCCTATACTGTGCACTCTCATTTTTCATGTTCACTAAAAGTAGCTTAGGAGCAGAAATTAAAATTATGAGTAACCATTTGCCAAAATTACTAATACCTTACATCTAGTACAATTCAGCTCATTTTCTGATCTTAACTTGCATTTTATAGCTTTGGATTTTTCACATTAAAACATTTGTGATAAATTTCTGTTGTTGGAGATATCTGGCAAATTCTACAGAACTATTTGTTTCCTATTAAACAATTAAGCGTATATTTCACTGCAATCTTATTAAATTAATCATATTTCATGTTCCTAGATTATGGAATTTTTTTTCCCCCAAGATAGGCATATTTTATGCTTTCCTTCCACACACAATTAGCAAACACAGATAAAAAATTTGCATCCCATGATGAGAAACTAACAAGGCATATTCTTATTGTCATGCTTTACCACCTGTTTTTCTTCATCCCTATTTGCCTTCTGATTATAAGAAACTCTGAAGCTAATTACTCCATGAGAGAAATCACAGTCCTGTTTTGTGCAAAAATTTGAGAACTCTGATAAATTAAAATATTAGATTTTCGGGGTTTGTTACAGTCTCAGCATGAGCATTCTGATAACACGATAATGACCTTTTCCACATTAGTATGCCTTATATCATGGTACAAAATGGCTTCCCTGTCTACATTTCTGAACCAGAAGGTGAAGGATGTACTTTATGTGACAACATTAGTGTTTAGCACTCCAAAAAGTTGTACTCTGCCTCAGTTTCAGTATTCAAAAGTATTCCTGCCTAATATATTTTGCTATAGATAATTTTCCCAACACCTTCAGTAAAAAAGTTTAGTTTATTATCACAGAAGAACAGAAATTTTCTGAAGTCAGGCTAGGGAATCATCTAATAATGGCATATTTGACTAAGAATTTTCCCTAGGGTTTTTTGAGACCTTTGGTACTCTTGACAAGAACGGTTCCTTTGAAATGAAAATTAGGGCTGCTAGGTGCAGCACAAAGTGTAGATGATAAGCTTTGAAAGCCTTTAGTATTACAGCAGCTAGGGCTGGCCAGAAAACAGAAATTCTATTTCAGCTTCTTTTTTAGGTTTAAACATGGGTTTCTGCTCTCATGCCAGAAAAGAAGTAATCAGTAACTTCCTAAAAAATTTGTGACAGCCACAATGTGTCAATTACTTACCAGTCTATTCCTCAGTCAGGGCAATAGCCAAGGACCGTGGTTGCAATGAGCTGTATACATCAGGCTGGGCTATGAATTTGAAAGCCTGACAAACACTCTGACCTAGAGAGTCCCTACATTCCACCTCTACTGTGCAGAAACTATCCCACATATTGCCGTAAAAAACCACCACCACCAACCATCAAAACTCACAGTAGTAACTCTTTTTTCATAATACGTCTAATACCAGGGGTAAGTAACAACACCCAGAAATTATTCTGTTGCTATTTGAGTTTTCGGGTTTCGGTCTGCTTATTTGAAAGATAACAATAAAACAATTGATCTTAAATGTAAAGGTAGGGTTTGCTTTTTGTGTGTGCACACCCTGTTAAAAATGTTTTAACATCCATGCATATTAAGCATGTGGTTGAATGACTTTTAGCAAATGTGGATAGCTACTAACTTCTGCACATGAACTCAAGCCTGCTTGCAGGCATTTCAGTGGTCGCATATATGGATCATGAAAGAAAACAGCAGAACAGACAGAATGCATATGAATTACAATTAATATCTCATTACCATTAAATATCTCATAAAATCACAGGACAGTTAAGGTTGGCAGGGACCTCTTGGAGGTCACCTTGTCCATCCTCTGCTCAAGGAGAGCCACATACACCCAGGTACCCAGGACCGTATCCAGGTGCCTTTTAAATATCTCCAAGGGTGGAAACTACACTACATCTCCGAGATACCCATGCCAGTGCTTGATTACAGTCACAGTGAAAAAGTGTTTCCTGAAGTCCAGAGAGATCCTCCTCTGTTGTTTGCACTGGGGAGCCCAGCACTGCACCCAGCACTTCAGGTGTGGCCCCACTAGTGCTGGGCACAGAGGAAAGATTGCCCACCTGCTGGATGGCAGTAAAGGCATGTTCTTGCCTCATTTAATTTCCTTTACTAGTAGGGAAATAGTTTAGCTTTTCTAAGTGTTTCTCACAAATAAAAGTTCCCAAAATAAAAGTTTAAACTGAAGTATTATGTATTCATTTAAACTGCATTTCTAGTTGTGTCAAAATCGACTCTTAGGAAAGAAATTCAAGAGCAGTTTTCCATTGGAACAAAACATTTGTTTCTTTCTTCATGGACATACTGAAATACTGCATTTTATTTTCTATAAATGAATGCCTTACTACGAATATAAAGATATGACATGAATGAATCTGAAAATGTTTTTATTTTTAGGTACAGATTTCATCTTCCTTAACCTGGATACCATCCCCTACAGTTACTTAGTGGAAGACAGTGACTAGACTCTCACACATAACTTTAGTGAGTGTCTTTCTGAGGAGGTGACAAACTCATTTTAAAAATATCTTCAATTGTTCTGGGAATAGATAACTTCCACAACATATATGCTGATGCAACATTACACTTTTCAGAGTCTTTACTGGTAGTATGATAGTGAAATCTGAATTTCTCTGAACAAGCAGTGGAATCATTAAACATTCCACTGAGTTTATAGGAATCCGGCCTTGCAAGGATGTCGATTTTTACATGTTATCAAACTCAGTTATTCCAATCTCCTACTGCAAATTTAAAATAAATTTGGTAAATAACATGGCAAAGTTTAGAAATGGATGCAATTGTATCAGCACAGATAGCACCATTGATGGCTTTTGAAAATACAAGTAGGATCTAGAACAGTCTAAATGCCAGTTTTAAAACAGAGAAGGAGCTGGAGAAGGAAGGTGGTGTCATTTTTTATTTCTCTTAGGGCAACTACTAACAAGCAGACACCATTGCTGGAAATGAAAACACATTCTGCTGTTTTATCTAGAGACAGCATAAAATAAAAAAATTAAAATTTTACTACTTTGAGACTTTTGTCCCTACAGTCTCCATTTTTATTTCTTTTCTGTTTCAATGGAAACAGAATAAAGAGTGATTCAGTAACTGTGGTGTTACTCTCTGATGTACAACAAACAGTAACTCTGTATATTCCTGGCATTTTAATTTAAAGCTGATGCACAATTCCTTCTTTGAGAGACTCTGAAAACTGGTTTCACTGTCCTGTCTAGCTCAGTGCTGTAGGGCTGACCTCACCTGAGTAAGAATAGTACATTCTTCCTCTAGAGAAAAAAAAAAGAAAAGAAAAAAAGATATTCTTAATTGCATGTTGTAGCTGGTAAAAAATTTTGTCAGTTTTCATACCTGCAAAGCCTGAGTTACAGATAGGTCTGGCAACAGAATTAAGCATTTAAAGATTAAGATTTTATTTTCTGCAGATAAGTAAACCATTTTCCTTTCCAGTGCATATGAAATTTTCCCACCTGATGTACTTCAATTGTGCCAAGGGACAGATGAAACCTGGAAGGTATGTATTCAGTATCTCCATGGGATGCAATCCTTTAAAATAAGAGGTAATCTCTGCGCTATTAGCTTCCAAATAAACAAAGTACTTCATAAAAGAGTAGTAAAAGAATTCTCACTGAATTGTGACCTTCTTCAATTTTTTAATTGGTGCTTATTTTGTATACCAAACCAAAATCCAAGCAGTGGCAGTGTGCCAGCGTGCTATTAAAAAATCAGTGTTTACAGAGATGTTTCCCTATTCAACATTCTGAGGGGATATTATTTTCTATACCATGACTTTTCATTATAAGAACCAAAACATAAAATCTTTTTTCTCAGTCAAAATTGTCCTGTGAGGAAAGTTTTAGACTTTTCCTTCCTTCTTCCTGCACAGGGGTTCTTTACTACCTAAAAGCTTTGCTCAGAGCATATTTCAATATGTGCTATATATCTACTCAGTTTTAGTACGGTCTCCACCTTTTGAGATTATTTTTGGTTGCCCTGCATGTTTAACAAGTGTAAACAGAGAAATAACTTCAGAATTTAGTCCCTGTGTAGATCTCTGGCCACTGAGAATAAGTCCAAGAGTAGGAAATTTCCAGACTTCTACAACTGCTGCACAGTAACTTTTTGTCTGTGTGAGGGCTCTGAACAACAATCATATAATCACAGGTCATTCTGTGATACACAGAAAGAAATATTATTCTAGCAAAAGGATATTTTTATCTTGTGGATATAGTCAAGAATTGACAACAGTTCTTAAAGTAGAAGCTCCCCCAGTTTGTTGTTCCCAATACTTGAAATTAATGTAATTAAAGGTAATTTTACAAAATTTTTGACAATATTTTTGAAATCTTTTTGAAAAGACAGCTTTTTGATAGTCTTATCCTAATGCATTTCCTTATTATCTCATATGATTGTTCCTTATAACCCTTTTAAAAGAGTGTTCCTATTTATGCATAATTACAATTCCATTTTAGCATCTCAGATCTTTTCTATAATTTCATTTAATTAAATGGCATCGACTAATGCTGTAATTAGGTTGAAAGACCACAACACAATTAATCACAATTTTCCTTTTTTTTTTTCAGCTGTTCTCTGTTACTTGTTTTTCTTTTGTGAGTCTTCCTGCTTTAATAATACCTCAAGAGATACTATAAATTACCACTTGAATTAATCACCAAATAAAAAGACAGTATTGACAAAAGATCAGAGATGGGGATGGTGTGATTATATTCATTATGAGCAAGCAGAGGACAGTGCCAAATGGCTGAAAAGCAATGCAAAATCTTACATACAGAGACACACATTCATATTGAAAACTGGGACTTCAGAAAACAACTTTGTAACAGCAAGTGTGAAATTATTGTTTAAAATAAATGAAGTAGAAATACGGGAGCATTAGGAATTCTTGAAAGAGTATGTTGGATGTCCAAATATCCACAATCAAGAAGAAGTAGAGCTAAAATGTCATCCTAGCTCAATGACAGAGATAGTAAGTAGAAAAATAAATGCAAATACAAAGAATTTAATTGATTGCAAATCACTTTTAAATTTGGAGTTTAAAGCTGAAAAGCAGGTAAAAAGCTAAAGGAAGAGGAGCAAATAATCTCCATGACAGCAGGAAGAACAATAAGGAGAAATATTTGAGTCGTTTAAGTATTTCAAAGTACTTACAAAAATGCAAAGGGACCTACGTCTTACCTCTTCCAAAATGTGTAATAAGCACTATAATTGACTGGAGATCTAGACCAAGGATCTAGATCATTCACAGAGTGTGAAAGGCATACTGGATTCAAACAAATATAGCTGCTCAAAAACCAGAAATAGCACACAAATCCAGCAGATGCTGTGTTTGTGTGTCTGGAAGCAAAATTATATTCTTTTAAGACATGAAGTTCATGTAGTATTTTAAAGGCCATGAAGAAATGTGCAAGGTGGTGACCAAGACAGATTACAGAGCATCAGTGTTTTATTAGGTTGTAACCACCCTCCAAATACTCATTAAGCATTAACTAATACTGAAGATTAAAAACAATTCTAAAAATTCTTGAACATCAGAGAAGTTAACTCAGAAGATTTGCCAATATTGTATTTATTTTAAAAGGCACAAGAAACTGTAAACCTATTACCAAGAAATCCATTACACACAAAATAGTTGTAAGATTGCAAAGAACTGATGAAGAAACAAAAGACTGAAACATAATTCCTACCAGACAAGCTTTTTTCAAATAAACCACATTAATTTCTAATTGAGCTATAAATTTAATTGACAAAGAGAAATGGCTAGAAATCAATATGTTTAGAAATTTTCTGTGATATTTGAACCAGCAAGCGATGGTGTTCTAACTGATCTTACCTAGCATTCTCCTTGTTGCAGAAGTCCAAAGAAAACTGCCTAAAAACTTACAGAGGGGCTTATTTGGTTTCTTTTTTAAATGAAAGGGTTTTCTCAGTTATTCCAAAATTGCTGATATAAGAGCTCTGCGACTCGAACTACAGTAGCTGAGCAAATGAACATTCAGTTCATACACTAGGAAGTTCTCTACTGAAATGTTACTTTCTCTTCTTTTAAACAGTTGTACACTGACCCTAATACTTGGCATTTTATACTATGTGCTGTTGATTACTGGATGGCATTGTTAGAGTAATTTCAATGATTGTAGAAAATTTACAGTGAAAGAGAATAGAAAAGCAGTTACACATGGACATAACAAGAAATTAGCCATTATTTGTAGTAAAACAAATAAAGAAATTTAAGTCTACTATCTACCTCTGAAACCCGTAATTGATTTCTATTGCTATAAGTTCTGTACAGAAGCCACTGACATTTTGGTCACCATATCTTTTGTTTATTTAAAAAAATTATTAAAGTGTTGCAATATACACACCGATTTTTTTTCTGTAGTAACTCAAGAAATCCTAAAAGAATGGCACAGTGATTGTTTTTGCTGTTGTTACTATTGTTGTGGTGGTGGTTGTTGTGGTGCTGTTGTTATTGCTGTTATTAAATACTTTCACTGTGTCACACAAAATTATGCTGTCATATACTTAATTTCTATTTCTTGGTGCTGCTAATATTATTGCATTTTTAATGAGTAAATATGGTTATGGAATGCTAAATATATAAATATAGAAAGTAATTTGTCTATTAATTATAAATCTACATACTAATAAATTTTTCTGCAAATAATATGTCATTATTGAGAGTTATACGATTGTATAAGGTAGTAATCAGTACATATTCTGTAGAAAACACTAATATTATATTGCACAACATAAATATATGTAAATGTAATAAACATATAAATATAAATGTAATATAAATGTACTAGCTACAGGGATTGCATTGAGCTTTGTAAATACCTGTTGGCTGTTAAAATCCCATTTGTGGTCATTGTTCCACAGAATTCAAAGTCCATATTAGGAAAAAAATTGCCACTGATATCATAGGATATTAGACAATAGAAAGGATACAATAGAAATATGATGGAAGGATGAAATGGGAAGAAGAGAGAGATTTTCTGGAGAACATAAAATGTGGAAGAAGATGACCTGTCAGTCAGTCTTTTGGACATAGATGTGGACACAATTCCTGTATATCCTTAAGAAGTTAGGTATGCCCATGAGAAACTCAAGCTGTACCCGTGTGAATTGTGAAACTGTAGAAGCTAGAAGCACAAACAACAGAAACATAAAATTGCACCTGCACTAGAGAGTTTTCTTAGTTGGTATGTGTTTTAATAATAGGCAATAAATAGCTCTGTAAACAGGCCAAAAATAGATGGCCAATAGTGTTATATTCTTGTTAGCTGCAGCCAATTAACTTGCAACATGTGCGCTGGAAAATACTACAAAAAGGCCTTGATTTATTAAAATATATCAGCCATACCTACAACAATACACGTGTGTGTTTCGTGTCGTTACTGACTCTACAGCAACAATAAAACATAGCAGTAGACACAAGGGCAACAAAGTTAAGCATTCTCACTACTGTCCTCTGACACCTTGGGCACACCTTGCAGCCAGAAATGCAGATGGCTGCAGATTCCCTGGGATTTCTGTTTGCATACCTGCATCAGTCCCAGTGGGTGCTAATATCACAGAGGACACAACTTTCTGTTGTGTGGTCAACACTGCTTGAGATCCCTTCAGGATGACACTGATGGATGGTGTGGAGGCAGATGCTCTGGCTGGTGAAGCCACAGACCCTCAGCATCCTGGTGTCCTCCAGCAGTGGTCATCTTTGCTGCCCAAGAGTGTCAGGGCTAAAATCTCCTTGGCTACTTCAGGTACCCTCAAGTACCTCACAAGTTTTGCACTACAGCAGCTGCTGCTGCTACTGCTGGTCTCTCACAGGTTAGAAGTAAAAGGAGGCACTTAAGAGATACCAAGGATAAAGAAATTATGAAATGTCTTTTGTCTGAAGAAATATTAATTAGTTACTCTGTAGCTGTAATATTTTGCAATGTAAATCACAATTAAAGGAACCAAAGAACATCACAAATTTTCCAATCTAATAGTACAGTAATATCTCTCAAAATGCATCAGTACTCCTCATTAGCCAGAGAACATATTTTCAGTATACTTAACAAACATTGCCCTTATAATTAGACATTTGAAGAAGGAATGAAGCCTACTGAGCTGCTGACCACAATTTCATATTTCTTGCATCTTCATTAGTTTGCTTTTATTAAAAAATGCATATTCAAAGGAAGTCTGGCCTGAATCTTAATTCAAATGTTTCCAAGCCAAACTCCGAGGAAATAATCGCACCATTGTCCTTTTATTTGTTTGTTGGGTTTTTGTCTGCTTTTTGGGGGATGGGTTTGTTGGTTTTTTTTTTTTTTTCTGAAAGCAATAAATACTTTATTGGTAGTATTGAAACACACAAATCTTGTCTAAGATGTCAGTTGTTTGTAATGATTTGTACTACAGTTGAATTAATGGCCAAATCCTGCTGCAGAGAATGTTGTTTTCCTGAAAAATTAAGGATATGGAAAAATGCTTGCCAAAATGTATACCAAACTGGGGAGATTAAAGAGAAAGTGGATTAGCTTGTGACTGATCAAAATTGAGTGCGCTTTACAGTGAATGAAAAAAACGAAAACACAGGGTTTTTTCAGGTTTTTTGGGTTTTAGTTTTATTTTGTGTTGTTTTTTGGGGTGTTCATTGGAGGTTTTTTAAGCAGAATATAGCCTGAAAATTTGGTAGAATGCTGCTACTGATCTGATTCCCTTTCTAACAAATGAACATCCTTTGATTATTTATTTTTCTGGCCAAAATTGATGTTCCACAGCATGATGCATGGAACTTTTAAACATTACCCTGCATCCCCACAAACTCTCAGCACAATAAACAAACAAACAAATTAGCAGGTCGTTTCCTGGCCAAGTTTTCCTTTCTTCAAAATAGCAATAGACATAATTGTCATTTTTCTTTCTAGTTTTAAAACAAGGAAACTTCATTGTGTACTGGCTCTGCAGGAAAACGCTCTTTTAAATTACTGTAATTACAAACCACATGCCAGGACTATACAATACAGCTTTCAAACACAGATATGCTGAGTAGTGTGGTGTAGGTGGGAGTCCACAGGGCAGCTTATTGTGAATAAACTCTTCTTTAAAGATGAGTGTGTTTGCACATCATGGATTGCTCAGCAGCAAGTGAGGTCTTACTGAGCAATGCAGAACTATTGTGCCTGTTCTGCTTTAAGTGTAAGGTAGTATTCACTGTGAGTTAGCTATTCTTTCTCATGCATGGCAAATGTTTACCAATGAATCCTTCTCGTGTGTGTGACATAATTGATAGACGACACATATTTTACTTGAATACTTTTGGAAAACAGGATTTTCTTTAATGTCTATGCTGGCCAGCCACAACTTCTGTGGGTTAAAGACAATTATGTTTCTTGGTCTGACTTTGCATTGACTACCACGGCATCAGGATGCTGAGAGCTTGGCTGGAAGCACCCAATTTACTCAAGGCAGAGTGCCAAGTAATCAGAAAAGCTTTGTGAGACACTTCAAGGAAATATCTGGAGGGTGTCAGCAGCTGTGTGACACTGGCTGGAGACGCATGGTGAAAATCATGCAGGCAATTGAGTTGACTTCTGCAAAGATTAACTTTAAAAACAGAACACGATCCCCAACATAAAACTTGCATGAATTCTCCTCTCAGGCAAAGTTTCTGGTCCTGGAACAGATGAATCCTTATTGCCCATAGACACCAACACTAGGGATTTTAGGAGCATCCAGTCATCATCACCAAAATGTTTCAAGGTGTTCTCCTTCTCAGCCTGCCCTTTATTATCTTTAATATAATCGATATCATATGAGTTAGATCTCTTTCATATAAAGTATAGTGTTAGTAATATAATAGAACTTCTATCTCTTCATGTTTATACATCAATACAAGTAGCGCTGGAAATACGCATCATTGAAAATAATTGTGTTGCAGTGACAAATAACGTCTCAGGCTATGAATATTCTGACAACATTAGGTGTTACACAATCAAATGAGATATGTCTAATTAAAAATACTCATAATCTAAGCATAAATTGACTAGATAAATGGCACTGGCTTTAACCTTTCCATTTCTTTTCCCTCTCAGACATCTTCCTTTAAAATTATTTCCGTGCACTTTCTAATATTTTAATTGTACAAATATTAATACAGAAAATTTATAATCTCTTTTGATTGATTCGTTTCATTCATCTTTTGATGCTAGAGTATTTTAACCTAGAAATACTCCACAAAGCTCATAGAAATACAAAACCACTGTGAATATTAGCAGTTGGATCCGGATGGGTTCTTCAAATCCCATTGACGTAAGAGGACCTGCCCAATAAAAAATTCCATCAAAACTGCTTGACTGATTTCAGGATTAGTCTTTAAATGTCCGCTTTGGAGCCTTAAAGGAGTTGATTTCAAGATGATACAGAACAGTTCTCTAGTCTTTATTAAAGATCCATTATGTAGATATAAAGCTGAGTGGCAAGTTGGTGTTCCCAGGTCAGGCTAGCTTTGAAAATCATACTGCTCTCTCATAAATGCATAATACCGGTACACGCCAATTTCCCTGTGGATTTGAAAGGGATCTTCATAAGTGTACAAGTCAAAGGTCATTTCAGCCATGCAAATTGTCTTTTTCTGCTGTGGAAGGAAAATGTCTCCATGAAGCAAGAGAATAAAATAAAAAAAAATCAAGTTTCAGTCTTTCGCTGTACCAAGAAATGGTGATATTTTTTGAGGCTTTAGCTGGAGAAACTTTAGAAAGGAAGGGTGGACATGTAATTAAGTGTCTCACTCCTTTATGTCATAGATACTTTAATGCATAAAGTAGCGTACTTTTGGTATGCACAACAGGCATTCCTTAAGAATGTCTACTTACTTCTTATGACCAGTGACAAAATTAATCAGGGTGTAGTTTTAAGCTACCTGGAAAAGGGAAGGATTAAAGTGAGAAAATAAATGGTCCCTATGACCTTGGAAGCATAATAGTAGGAATGGCCACATTTGTTTGAAAGTTGGTTTTGAAATGCATTGAGGCAAAGGAAAAAAACCTGTGTTGTAGTCATGTAGCCACAGCATAGCTCTGTAACATCCCTGGATTGTGAGTTCACAAATCAAGATAAAAACAGTATTATATCACCTTGAACAAAAATGTGGGAATACTGAAACAGTGAACCAATGCTCTTCGTAGCACTGTGATACCACAGCCATACACAACATATAAGATTTTACACAGGTTTGTGAGCAATATGATCACCAAAGCATGAAGCAAGGTACAGAGCAAGAGAAGTACAAGGGACTGCAAATAGCATTGATATTGAAGAGACTCAGCAACTCAAGTTAGTTATACCAATATTTGTAGTCACCAAAGGCATCATTCAGTGAAAATATTTTTTTACAGCATCTGAGATTTAGCATATAAGTGTCTGTTTCTAGGGACACAGTTGAAATTCTCAGCTCCTCGTTGAGTATCTATCTTTGGAATTTTTAGCACAAGAAAGTATACTGCCCTCTTAGTTTACCCTGTTGAATCAAAAAGATATTGATGGATCCCTACTCAGACTAATTGAAGGAACAAAAAATTTTACTTTCTGATCTCTTATTAACAAAATACAATTTTACAAAGGAAGAATAGATATCATAGCTATCTTTTCATTGTACTCGAGGCAAATTACACTAGAGCTACACTATAAAGAAGCATTTGCATTTAACATATTTTTAAAATTTTGGATCTTCTTTCCAACTCTCAGTTCCCTAACAGATGGGTGACACTGGATATAAAATATTTTCATGGCACTATCCCTTTCTAAAAGACAAATCTGTGCAACTCCTCTGTTTGTAAAAAGATCTCTTTCAATGAGAAGTCCTGTTCAATCAAGTATCAGCTGCTTTCATGTTGCGTCAGAAGATGAAGCATACCAAAAGATGATTTCTTTAGTCTCTACCAAATATAAGAGAAAACTAGTTGGTTGGGCTACAGTCGGTTGAGGTCATTAGAAGCAACTAGAGCAGTCAATGCCTCGAAAACTGTGATTTCATTTCCCTCAATCTCAGACATAGCTCTTCATTGATGTCTTACACAAAAATGTGAGGACAAAGAAGTGTTTTGCATGTTTCATATACAACGTTTTTAATAGGCTTCCCTTCACAATGAAAGCAGAAAGTAGGATTTTTTATTGTATTGTCTTTCATCTTGTCTTCCATTGTAAAGGTACAGTCCTTTCACTGCTTTGTACTTACTTACAGATGGAAAAAACCCTGCAGTCTATTAACTTTGGGAAGGTTTGTAAACCTGATCTCAAAGTATTGGCATCCAGCACCACAAAAGTGTTTAACTAGTTCTGTTGTATAACTCAGACATACTTATTTCGTTTATCAGCAGGATTCAGATAGCCTACTACAAATATCACAGCCAGCTGAAAGGTCTCACTGAAAATGCTTTTTTTTTGTTATGGTAACAAAAGGCATAACAAAGTAATACAGAAGAAATCATCTAAAAGTTGCTTCTGTCATTTTAATAATTTTTCTTGGGAAGCAGGTGCAGATGAAAGATGCTGTAGTGCTGTAACTATAACCTGGGTCAGCCAACTGAGATAAAATAATTGCCCACAGCAGGCACTCATTTCAGAACCACTACAGCTCCATTTCAACTCCTCTAAAACTCTTCTCTATAAGCCTGATGGATTAGTAAAACATCTTTTCTTAATTCTGGGCAGCAGGATTTGCACTGCAATCACTTTTTGTAAAAGCTCCGGCAGTCATCTGTCGTGCAGCCATTCATTTGTTGCTTGTGAACTAAAAAGAGTAACACAAACCCCTCCCTCTTCCACAACCCGCCCTTTCTGAAATACTTTTTCTTAACAGAAGCAAAACAATTTCTAAATGTTTACATTAGCTTTCAGGTTTGAGAATCCATTAGTACATAGTCACACCTTCCTCCCATCTAAACTAATCTCTCCAGAAAGCTAAACCACTGAATTACAGCTAGGCTTGTGTGAGAAATGTGAAAGATCACCAGACTACTGTATATACACCCTGTGAAACTCATGTCATGACCACTCTGTCACTGCATATGTGATCTCAGTGAATTGATGCACATTCTCTGGAGACCTTCTGTCTCCTTCCTCTCTTCTAAGACCTTCTCTTTTTTTGATGGCGTGCCTTCTGACTTACAGGGTTATTAGGGGCTGTGGTATTTTGCAGAACTTACCTTGCAAATTTACCTTCAAACATAAGGTAAATGGAAGTCATTCATATATCAGTACATTTCCTTATTCCTTCTTTCCTCTTTTGCAAGAAAATAATACAAATTTACAGTTATGAATTTCTAGAAACAAGAAAATCCTAATACAAAGACTGAGAGTAAAGGAGGAAAAAGTTGTTGACTACAAAACCACAAAGAACAAGATTTTGTTTTGAAAACAGATTTTTCTTTCTTAAATATACCAAAACTACAGAAGTACAAAGACAAAAACTGTTCTTTGTGGTTTTGGGGCTTGCTTCTTTGTTTGTTTCATTTTGGAATTTTGGGGGTTTTGCTTTTTTTTTTTATTTTAGAAAATGTGCAATTGTGAGCCATATCACGGTGTAAAAAATAATACTTCAGTTGTACAATAACATCTCCCATTCCTACTTGCAGAGCGCAGAATGTGACATGTAATCATCAGTTCTTAGCTGGAAGCCCACACCACTTTGACAAATATTATTCTTTGTGGCTGTTTTCTTTCTGTGGCGGTTTTCTTTTTTTTTGCTGATGTGTATGGTTGAGAAAAGACAGAGCAACATGACAAGACTTTCATTAGATACACATACCACTCAAACTACTAGAGGACTTCCTGACCTCTGCTCCACTGAGTCCATGTGCTGAGGAAGCATTTTAACAGAATTTCCTCTGACAACCTAGGAATGACACAGCCAGTAATAATGAACTATAAGAAAACATTTACTAGCTAAGAATAAGGAAAGGAAATGCCTCCATACTGTATTTTTTTCCCTTTGTTTTTTGGTTGGGTTTTTCTTTTCTTTCATAATTGTTTATCTATGCAGCGGTTAGCAGGAAAGGCTATGAGCTGTCATGAGCTTGACTTTAACAAAATTCATACGTGTAAACAAATGTTACATGCTAAAGAGAAGCATTACAAACCTGAAAAGCACCTTTTTTTCACTACAGTAATTATTATTGGATCAAATAAGCCTTAGTGCAGGATGGAAACAAAATGTAGAGAAAGGAAAACAGGGTGTTACCTTTGCCAATGGCTCTGTGAACTGCTGCTACCTGTGTACACTGTCCCAAAGGCAACCCAACTTGCCACATCCCAGTAGCTCTTTGGCCAAACCTCCAGTGGGAAAAGCAGGGCACCCAGAGGGACAGTGGTGAGTGAATTTTTCTATATATGCTGTAAAAGGAACAGGAACTTACTGAGGTTTGATTTATTTTCCAAAATTCAGATGTTTCTTACACTATTTAATGAGAATTTTTTTTCTGTTTGTTCTTTTGCACAGGGATTTGAAGTGAAAAATATAAATGGAGAGCTGAAGTATAATATCGTGGAGGTTTGAATTACATCTACCTGGCTTTTCTTCCCACAGGAAGTTGAGAGAAACCAGATGGTTAGTTATACCACTGTAGTCAGACAACAAATGAAACACCCTGGAAGTTAATGCCAAAGTGCTAGCCAGTGTTCTTACCAGTAATCTAATGCGTAATACAACTTGTAGGCAAGCTTTATAAATTTAATTAAGATGATCCTTTGCAGCACATGTTAATATTATTTTCTTTCCCTCAGACATTTATAGAGCTCTGTCATCCTGAATAGAAAGAAAAAGTGCTAAAACATGATTTAAAGGGCTGTCATTCCAGAACTTGAATGACAGCAAAATGCTTTCAGAAAGAACTAAAAATTTATCGAGTATAGTTTTGCTGACATTGTAGAATTTTGACTTTTAACTTATAAGATGGTTCAGGTCATCTCCTTCCCTCTTCTGACTCTTCAAATATTTTTGAATAAACATTGAGGTTTTCATCATAAATTTAGATTAGAGGGTGTTTTGGAAACATACCTTCCACTAATCTCACCCAGTTTGAAGATAAATTACATAACTTGCATATTAAACAAACTTTTCCTGGGTCATTTTACTTTATTATTTCTCTTGAAATTGAGATAGGAATCCTTTTTCTTTATTTAAATGTGTCTGTCAGCAATTGAGAAACGGACTCAGCTGAGTGCAAGCGAAGCCAACTTTATTCCAGGCACCAATGCCTTTTATACTATTGTACAAACAATTAACTGCCCGTTTCATAACCCCCTGTCCTCCCCAGCAGCACATCTTGCATACAAGGTCCTTGGTCAGCATTCTGTTACATGTTAGCAGACAGGAGTGAGGCTTAAGGAGTTGGGTTCCTATCAGGGTGTCGGCTCACACCTTACTCTGCATACTTATCTTTCCCAAGGCGTAACATTTACCAAGGCTAGGAGATCACTGCTGCTATCTACATCACCGGGGGCTATTGCCCCCACATGTGTCTTCTTAGGGAGGATATTTGTCCCTTATAAATGGATAGTTCATTGCACTGTCTTTATCTCCCTGTTTCAAAACACTTATTTCAAGCCTCTAACTAAGACATGTATTATAAAACCTAGGATTAAAAAATGAACAACAAGAAATCAGTTAAAAGAAAATAAGTTTCTATAGTGAAGCGAAAATCAAAACCCATCTAGTTTCCTGGTCTAGGCAAAATGTTATTTACTAAGGCTAAGAAAATGAAAAATAAAAATTAAAAAATCCACTCAAATATATAGTCTAGGAAAACACTGCTTATTGAAGTTCATGTAAAGAATTTTTTTCTGGCAAAAACTTCCTACAAGTCCATATAACCTACCAGAATGAAGGTCTTCTAATTGCATGTCAACATCTCTTGTATACTTAAATCTATATTATTTCTTCCACCTTCAGTAAACTCAGTTACATCCCTTCTGAAGTTTCCTACTTCCTCTAACCTCAGTAATCAGAAGTGTGTATTGCCTATCACGGAAAAAGGAAATGCTTCCCTCCCTCTGTTACAGTGTGTTCTGCTCTATATTTCAAACCACTCTTCTTCTGGAACCATACTTTTATTCACTGAACTACGGATATTCTATCTCTTTTCTTCCCCAGTCTCACACGGATGTAAACTTTTTCTATATATATCAACTATGTGATATATATTCAATAAGCTGTAACATGAATATGTTAAAATTACCCATTACTTCTTGGTGTTGGAGTAGAATTGGATTTTGAGAAAACTTTGCTATACAGCAGTATAATTGTAGAATTCCCACATAGCTCTTTTAAAACTCACTGAATCTGTTAAAATCATCCAATACGCTGCCATGCGTGGCAATCACATTTATAGGCACAAATAGGCACAGTTACAGGGACAAATAATGAAACTTTTAGCTGTCCTTTTGAAATGTGTTTTTATGGATATTCAGGGAATTCAGTTCAACGGAATAAATTACCTCATTAAGTTTAATAACATAAATTTCCCTTTATTACGAAGAGATTGAACAATTTTGTTGGCAAAGGATTTCTTGTTTCATGAGTAGTGGTCCCTACTTTCCATTAAGAAATACTGAGATTATATCTCGTACCAGAATAATTACAACTAAATTCAATATCCAGAAATTGATTCATTTTTCTTGAAATGGGACCAAGACCATAAAAATATATTAGGTTTTCCAGCTAATCTGTACAGTGTTTCTAGTTTGCAATTAAGGCTTGTTACCTGGCTGCACCCAGATGGTTCATACCTTAAAACTGAGCAAAACTGACCAGGAGATGAGACCAATGTAAGATCAGTCAGACATGTATACATGCACGTATGTGCAGCCATGCAAAAACATCTTGCTGTAGGTGTTCCCCATGCAACAATTTTTGTCACACTCGAGTAGCTGCAGGAAAGGTCACATTAGGGCCTTCCTGTGCAACCCTGAGGCTTGGAGAACATTAAAAAATGACTTAGAGCTGCCCTTGAGCAAAATTCTAACAGATTTGAAGTTATCAGAGTTTGACCAGGAATAAACTTCTAGGGGAAAAAAAAATGAAAAGAAAAAACCTTGAGTTTCAGAGGTGAGTCCCACAGCCATTTCTGCTCTACCACTGAAAAACTGGTGAAGTGTTCCAGCATCCTTTTTTTGTAATAGTTTAATACAAAAGCTTTCAGTTGATTTTTTTCATTCACAAAACTTTGTTCTGCCAACTTGCAGGCATTTTTTTAACCATTTCAGAGAGTAAGACTAGTGAGAAAGGCATAGATTTGTTCCTCATAAAGAAAATCTCTTTATAATCTCTCTCAGCAGTTTTAAAAACTCTTTTTGGAGGTCTAAAATTTCTTAGGAAGATGTGACACTTGAATAATTTTTGTTTATTTAAATATCTTTTGCTGTATATGGGTAATCTTAACATTTTTCCAAGCTATTGGCTCCTTGGTCGTCTAACTCATCAGAAAATAAAATTTGTGATGATTTTGTGTACTCTGAAAATACTCCTCCTCCTATAACTTCTACAGATAGCCAGACTATGCACATAACAGCTCCTCAAAGCTATTCAGATGTATTCAAGCAAATCTGAAACTTTCATGCACTGTTAACTCCATGTTGACCTGGAATAAGTTCATTCCCACAGTGGAAATGTGAGCAGAAAACCAGTCACTCCTCTGCTTGAGGTATGCTATGTAAGATGCGCAGTCAGTGGGCATATTAGGGAGAGAAAATATTATACAAAGTACCTTTTAAAGTTGGAAGCAGGAAGTGGAACATAACTGTGAAAATATCAAAAAATCTTTTAAAATAGTTGGGTTAAAAGTCTGGGTTTGTGCATTATTGTGTAACTAAGCATGGAAGCAGCAGATTCAAATGATTTTCAAGAATATACAATGAGGATCAAGTGTTGAATTAAATAATTAAATGTGTAGGCAAACAAACTGGAACAAATATCTGGAGTAATTAAAGCAGCAAATAAGCCAAGATAAATATGAGGATCCTGTAAAAAGGAGGAGTACAAGAAACCAGCAGTATTTCCAGTACAATGGGCTGGGGTATTGTGCTGGTTTGGCTGTAAACCAGCAGGGGAAAATCAACCCCACACCGAATACCTCCAGAGATTTTAGGTCAAAATTACAATTTTAATAAAAAAGGTTAAAATAAATGCAGTAATACAGAAACACGGGCTTAAACAAACCGACAGAGTCACAGTACAACCTGACACCCTGTTGACCAGGGTGGTAGCTGTGTAGTCCAGTTAGGCACTGGTCCTGCAGGAAGGCCTGGTAGCCCAGTCCTCGTAGTGGAGTGGAGTAGCTGAGTCCAGTTCCGAGGAGTGGAGTCCAGTCGAGTCGAGTACAGAGTCCCGTCGAGAGTGGAGTCCCGAGAGTGGAGTCCTGTCGAGTTGAGGGTCCCTTCTCTGATTCAAAACCCTTGTTTTATGCCGTGTTTCTTGGCTGGCACCTCCCCCAGGGGCGGGGACTTTCACAATGGAAGAGGATCTTCCCGATGTTCTATTGGTTGCTTTGGTAATGAGCTTGGATGAGACCTCGGCTCTTTCGAGATGATCCCCAGGGTTCTCAGAGATGCTCTGGGGTCCTCCAATGGGGTTCGGGCTAATTAGTCAGGCTGGGTGGTGCTAATGGGCCATTAGCTGAGATCAGATAACCAGGGTGGGTGGTGCTTGCTGTTGGCTGGAGTGCTTATCTCAGTTGAGATAAGGAGTCCCAGGTGTGTAATTATGAAATTTATCCAGCTTTTGTGGGTGGTAATAGAATATATGACTAACTCATGACAGGTATGGAACTTGGAGAGAAAATAAAGAAAATAGCCATCGCTTTGCAAAGCACAAAGGAAACATTACACAATTAGGTGAAAATTGGAAAATGTATATACAAGTTGGGGGTGAGAATAACGGACCAACTAGTGTAAAATAATCAGAAGATATCACCTCAGCTGTGAGAACCGGGTTGAGAAACGGGAAGAATCTGTATTCCCCTTATTACTGAGATTGCTCACAAGGGAACAGTCTAACCTAAATCCCACAAAGCTTATTGCCTTCTGAAACCCAAATAAAGTGCTTTACATGCATGGAAAGATATAAACCTTCTATTCTCCCCCTGAATCAGATGCTATAGTTTTATTTCGATGTGGAAGGCAGGAGTCGGGTTGAACCAGAAAGAGAAGCATCAAGGGTAAAACTTAAGTAAATATTATTTGGATATTCTGTACACTGTATAGTAGACAACTCTCTGTGTTTGAGATCCTCAGCAACTCTGAAGTGTACTACTAACTCTTCAGTTCCACAGGAAAACTGAAACTTCTAAATGTATACATTTGGCTTGGAGTAAAGCAGATTTAATTCTTGGGGAAGTCATACAATTTCTTCTGGTTGTGACAAGGTTGGAGGGCTTTCTTTGGAAAACAAATTCCAGTGAAGAACAGTTTGTGCTTATAAAAAATTCCATTTGGTATAAGATGTTCATTTTTCAGGTGTTGATGTAAGAACAAAGGAAACCAAGAACTAGATTCACAGAAATGTTATAGCGGGAGTACATTCAATAATCTAGCTATCACATCGGTCATCCTGGATCATGGAGACTCACTCAAAGAACTGAGATCAACACCTTGATGTCCAAGTAGAGACCACTGAATGAGTGGCATGCTTCAGGAGCGGATATTGGAACTAACACTCTTAAACATCTTTGGCAATGACAGGGACAGTGGGATCAGTGCACCCTCAGTGAGGCTGCTGATGACACCAAGCTGTGGGGTGCAGTCAACAGGCTGGAGGGAAGGGATGCTATCTGAGGGATCAGGACAGGCTGGAGAGGTGGGCCTGTGTGAACCTCATAAAGTTCAGCAATGCCAGGTGTAAGGTAGTGCACCTGGGTCAGGGCAAGCCCAAGCACAAATACAGGCTGGGAGGAGAAAGGATTGAGAGCAGCCTTGAGGAGAAGGACTTGGGGGTGCTGGTTGACAAGAAGCTCAATGTGAGCTTCCAGCAATGTGCGCTTGCAGTCCAGAAAGCCAAGCGTGCCCTGGGCGGCATCCAAAGCAGGATGGGGGAGGTGATTCTGCCCCCCTACTCTGCTCTGGTGAGACCACATGTGGGGTATTGTGTCCTGCTCTGGGGTCCTCAACTAATGAGCACATGGGCCTGTTGGAGCAAGTCCAGAGGNTGTGAGCTTCCAGCAATGTGCGCTTGCAGTCCAGAAAGCCAAGCGTGCCCTGGGCGGCATCCAAAGCAGGATGGGGGAGGTGATTCTGCCCCCCTACTCTGCTCTGGTGAGACCACATGTGGGGTATTGTGTCCTGCTCTGGGGTCCTCAACTAATGAGCACATGGGCCTGTTGGAGCAAGTCCAGAGGGAGACCAAAAGGATCCTCAGAATGCTGGAGCACCTCTGCTGTGAAGGCAGAGAGAGCTGGGGGTGTTCAACCTGGAGAAGAGAAGGCTCCAGAGAGACCTTATAGCATCTTCTGGTACCTAAAGGAGCCACAGGGGAGCTGAGGTGGAAGGAGACTTCTTGCAAGGGCATGTACTTACAGGAAAAGGGACAATGTCTTTAAACTGAGAGAGCAGACTTAGATGATGTATCAGGAAGAAATTCTTTACTGTGAGGCTGGTGAGGCACTGGTGAGGCGCAGACAAACCATGGATGCCCCAGCCGTGGAGGTGCTCAAATCCAGGCTGAATGAGGGCTTAGAGCACCCTGGTCTAGGTCCTTGTACATGGCAGGGGGTTTGGAACTGGGTGATCTTTAAGGCCCCTTCCAACTCCAGCTGTTGTATGATTCTGTAAATTACACACTATTTCCCAATTTCCTTCACTTTTACCAGAGACACAACCCTGTCCTTGAATACAGACCGCTTTTTGCAGATTAGCCCTATTAGTTTTCTAGAACTGAAACCAAACTTAACTTCAAACACTTTCCATAGAGTGCAGGGTTTAATACAACGCTGTTTTGACACATAGTTTGTCTGTTGCAATACATTTTTTCTAGATAATATGAAATGCTTTGGTTCATTTTCTCACTTTTTCACATTTGTTTTATTTTCTATTACGAAAAGAGACCTCTGTATATCCTGTTTAATCAAATAACAACACTATTTGTATCTTTTCAGATGTTTTGCCCTCATCTCAATTTAGATTACCAATAATCAGATAGCTCTTACCATTCAACACAGAAGTTTTAGATTTCCTCTGAACAGTTGACAACAGTGTGTCCACTTCCTAAGGAAACCTGATAAGAGATAGAAACTTTGCAGTATTTACGATCTGCATTACTTGTTCCATACCTTATGGTTGTCAAAATGAATTATGCTTTGCACATTAATCACAGTAAAATGTCCTAAAGTTTCCAGTCTATTCTAGTCAGGAGTTTTGGGGGATTTTGGTGCAGATCCACTGCAACTATATCACAAGCCTACTTGATAATTACCGTGTACTAGACTTTAATGCTGTGTACTGTATTTTAAGTGGTGACATGAATGACATGAATGACATTTCAGTCCTGAGCACACCAATAGAGAGTGCTGAACCCATTAACCCACCAGAGGCAGCTCCATGCCTCCTGTCCCAACCACTGTTTAGGCTGAACACTTCTCAATAAATGCACACACAGACATGTACAGAACATGTATATACAACCACATGGATCAACACATGCACATTCAGCTGCTACACAAAACCAACACCAACATCCTAATCTTGTTCTCTTCTCTGGCTGGTCTGATAAGGTTTCATTAGTGGCAAATTTATACAAACATATATGGTATGAATCTCTCTGGGAGCTGAGCTCAGATACTTGGTCAGTGCAGCATCTGCTCCTGAATTCCCAATCTCCGTGGTTCTGGCACTCCTAATGCTGCAGCCTCCTGTCAGCTGCTCGTGGAGATAGTTTAACTGTACTGACACACAGCTGCTGCACAGCTTTTAGTGGACACCCATGCTTCACTGTCTTTCCAGTACCTGAGGCTAACTGGTCCTGGTCCTTCCAGTAGTCAACTTCTAGTTGTCTTCCAGTTGTCTTATCCATTGAGTGAACTCATTTATGAGAAATTTATGTACATATTATCTGGCCTAGGATTAGGCTGGCTTTGATACTTGGCTCTCAGGCTGCTCATCCTACATCAGCCAGAAGGCTGATATTTGCTGGCTATCACATGCTGGTATACACATGCTGGTGTGTAAATCCTGCCTCACTCTAGTTGTTGGCACAACTGATAACCTGTGGTTCCTGGCTAGCTGCAGACATTCAGATCCCCATACTCACATATGCACTCAGAGAGTGCCTCATCCAGGAAAAATGTTAGAAATTGAGATTAATGAGAAGAATGGACAGTTTGCATGGATCAGGGTCAGGGCATGGACAGACAAATTTATTGATCAGCCCCTGTCTACACATAACTGACCTCTTTTATACTTTATGTCTTAGTTTTACCTGTACCTTTTCTCCCCCCATCCATATTGAGATTTCCCTTTCACCACAGTTGGTTCTTTCCCTAAAGATCCCATAACGAGTCTGAAATTTTCCCTTGTATCCTGAAATGAGTCCTAGAACCTGTAGGCAGTGAACCCTTTCTGCCCATGAGGTGCTCTGCAAGCCAGCCTGTGGCGTTGCATGCCAGATGAGTCCAGGCCACAAGGCTGATGCTCAGACAGTTTGCCTCATGCCTCTGGGATCTAATAAATTCCAGCAATACAGATTATACATTACCTCAGTCATAAAGCCAAAAACTGTAAGTCTAAATTTAAGAATCCAAATAACAGCTTTGAATTTCGTGGGGCTGTTCATCTTTAAAGTGATGTTCATCTTTAAAGTGATGTGGCTAAATATCATGATAAGATGAAATTTTATATTGTAAATAAGCATTAGACTTTAGGCAAACTACCTTCATTTCCCTCTGAATTTCTTGGTTTTCCGTTTGAGTTTGTCCAAGATAGGAAGGAAATGTGGAGGTTGTAGGCACCTGTAAACAGGAAATAAGCAATATATTATAATCATAGAATCAAAACTGCCTCTAGGACTCAAGGTGAGGCAGCTCCAATGCTCAGCAGCGTGGGAAAATCCCCTCCCTCACCCAGCTGGTGATGTCCTCCAGGACAGGGCTGGCCTTCCTGGCTGCCAGGGCACTGCTGACTCACATTCAACCATTGACCAGGACCCCAGGTCCCTTTCAGCTCTGCTCTCCAGTCTCTTGTTTCTCAGTCTGTCCATACATCCAGGGTTGCCCCATCCTACGTGCAGAATCATAGGGATTGAACTTCAAACAGCTGGTGATGGTCCATCTCTCTAATTTTCAAGGTCTGTGTGTGTGGCCTCCCTGCCTTCAAGGCAGCTAATAGCTCCTTCCAATTTAGTGCCATCAGCAAACTTAGTATCTCTTCCAGTTCTGTGTCTAAGTCATTCATGAAGATGAAGAGCACAGGGCTGATGATGAAGCCCTAAACAACCCCACGAGTGACAGGTCACCAGCCTGATGTCACCCCATTCACTGTAACCCTTTGTGCCCTACCTGTGGGACAGTTGCTCACCCAGCCCATGATGTATTTATCCAGCTGTGTGCTGGACATTTTGTCCAGAAGGATACTGTGAGAGACACTATTAAAAGCTTTACTGCAATCCAAGAAGATTACATCAACAGGCTTCCCTTGATCAGCTAGGCAGGTTCCTTGTTGTAAAAGGAAATCAGATTTGACAAGCAGGGCTTTCCCTTCATGCAGCTGT
>VZRJ01011806.1:148647-173150 GCA_013397565.1 Ptilonorhynchus violaceus
CTTCTTGAAAACCGGGACAACGTTAGCCATCTCCCAGTCAAGTGAAAACTCCCCAGATTCCCAAGACTATTCAAAAATAACTGAAGAGTATTGAGATGACATCAGCCAGCTCTTTGATTATTCTTTGAGTACACTGTCTGTGTATAAGTTTGGTCACACTTGCAGATATGAGCTACTGGGAGGAAAAGTACTCATATAATTTTGGAAACTTTTGAAGAAAAGCTTTTGTTGAAATAGGATTGAAACTATTCCTCGCATCTAAATGAAACTTGATGTGTGCATATATAAGTAATGTGAGCTTCTCCATATAATCCATGTTTTCTTTTAAATCTTTTCTCTTAATAGCTTTTTCTTAGAAAAAAAAAAAGAAGAAAACAAATGCAAAAACTCAAGGGATGGAAAGGTTTAATAATGAAAGTAACATGTTGCAAGCATCCATTTGTTCTAGCCATTAACTTAATAAATCATTTTAGACAATAAATCTTTCTTCAAAAATCCCTTTAATCCAATTCAACAAAAACTGTAAAAAATGCTGCATTCTTACATAAATAGTCTGAATCAGTTTCATTAATGAATATCAAACATAATTATTAAGTATGTAAATGTTCTTTCAGTTACACATTTTAGTCATTTATAGTGCAAGTAGTTTTTAAATTATTACATTTAATTACGTTTCATCTAGTGATGGATTATATCTAATTAACAGATGTCTTGCCTATAAAATCACAGAATCATTTCAGTTGGAAAAGACCTCCAAAATCAACAAGTCCAACCTTTGACCAATCACCAGCTTGTCAATCGACTGCCATCTCCAGTCATTTCTTGAGCGCCTCCATGAATAGTGACTACATCATGTGCCTGGGCAGCCCATTCCAATGCTTACCCATCCCTGTCAGTGAATAAATTCTTCCTGATGTCCAACCTGAACCTCCCCTGGTGCAGATTGAGGCCATGCCCACTTGTCCTGTCACTGGTTGCCTGGGAGAAGAGGCCAACCCTCACCTGACGACAATCTCCTTTCAGGGAGTTGTGAAGAGCAACAACGTTCCCCCGAAGCCTCCTTTTCTTTGGCTTAAAATGATGCCAATGCTGCATTCTTAGGATGTATATGCGCCTAAATATTATCCACTCTTGACAGTAATTGATAAAAATCATTAAAATAATTAGAATTTTATTACAATAATCAATATTTTTTCTGTCTTTGGCAAAATGTAGTTGTCTTTAATTTAAAACATGAAGAATTTGCCTTATTTGGGCAATTTTGTATTTCCAAATGATAGTGCAACCTTTTAAAGAGTTATCTAATTTCAGAGGAAATGTACACATATTGCAAAGTATAACTTGACTAGTTCAACTATGTGGGTTTATTAACTACTGATTAAATTTTGTTCGGCAAATATCATATGGCTTTAAGGAGTTTCAGTTATTATTATTTATTCTACGCTATCTCCTTGTAAAGACAAATTAGTGCTACTGCTGTGCAAACTTTTGTGAAGATTTTATTTTCAGTATTTAATTTTTGTTCTTTTCATCAATGCCAAGAAGCAGATATGCAAAATTTTCGTAACTTATTTCTGAATTAACTTTACTTCCTGCATTCTGTTTTATATTGTAGGAACACAGGATTGGGATTACAAAATTAATATTCAATTGAAGTGATAATGTAATTAGACATTTATATGGTCCTTAAAAACTCATTGTTCCTCTCCCCAAGGAACTCAAATACATTTTAGTGTAAAACAATAGAACTAAAAAAAACCCAAAACAACAACAACAACAAAAAAACCAAAAAAAGAAAACAAGAAAGATTAATAATTTATTTTTATTAGGTGAAAATTACATTCATGAACATACCAGGGAGAAAAGGAAATTTAGGATATTTGTCCCTATGTGCTGTTTGCTGTGCCACTTTCATAATCTGTCACTTTAATGTATGAAGAGAGAAAACAGAGAATGGAAAGAATGAATGATAAAATCTAGCGTGACAAAACAAATGTAACTTTGAGATTTCTACTGGCATTTCAACTTGCTGTTTGGTATAAACTCTGTAAAAGTTTTGATTGCACAAAAATCGGAGGATTATGTCCCGTTTGGATGAAAAGTGGAAATTCAAAGTTTATACAGCTTTACTGTTGGCTGGGTAGTTTTCAATGTCTTACTACTATTTTATACTATTGAGTGATGCATTCTCTTTCTTTCTGCCTGTGGGTCTATGTTAGGCAGCTGTTTTGCCCACTGTCTACAAATTGACTTTTAAGTGTCTGCTGGAGAGCTATGTAAATATTCAGAGAAGTATTTATTCTGTTCAATATAATATCTGTGTTCTGTATTTGCATAAATGCTTTTCAGTAGCATATTCATAGATAATTGTTTCATTTAAAGCCTAACACATTTTTATAGCCCTCATTAATTTTATAACCAAAATTATATCATGCACATTATCATTTTCTTTTTCGTAAGTCTTTCACATTGCATCCTTTCAAAGCTAAATAATTGAAGGAAACATTCATAATCAAAATGAAGGTGAAAGGAAAAATGTAAGATTTTTATTACATATGGAATCACACCTCAAAAAATACTCATTAAAATTGTCCATACATTTACACCATTTTTCAGGAAGCTCGCTTGAGAGCAAGCAGCAAAATTTGCCTTTCAAAATGTACAGTATGTTGTGATATTCCCTGAGAATATTTATGGTGTCATTTCCAGCCCCTCCTTATTAGAAAGCATAACACATTGTCTCAGCCTTCAGGAGGACACATAGAAATTAAGCAACGGTCAGTGTTCATTTTATATGTAGTTCTTTGACAGTTTCCAATTACAATACCAATCGAAGATAAAAAATCCACAAAATGAATTAATGTGTTTCATTAGGTGAAACGTCAAGATAAAACATTGCCTGGTACTCTGCAAGTTTGCAAACAGGTTTGCTGCTATGGCAAATAACATGTAAATTTTTTTTTTTAATGTTACTAACAGTTTACATGAACTGTTACAAGTGGAACAGGTTGGTCAGTTATTGGATCTTTTAATTAATTCCAGTGTGTAATGAATTATATTTCTTGTTTTCCCTAATGCAGGAATTTGGAAAAAAGACAGCACATTGTCTCCCAGTTCTTTAAGAAACATATTGCCCCACAAAATTAAACTTTGTCTTGAATAAGTATAATTTACAATGAGCATTCTCAGGAGGAAGAAGCTCCTCAATGAACAAAGCAGGTGTAGAATTTTATTTTGTTACTGTTTCTTACATTTTGCACCATTTTCATCACCAGTTAAAGCCTTTGGTTATGCTTGTCTTTTGGACACTAATGGATGTCTGAATACTGAGTGACAGCTTTTCAGCAGAAGGAAAAAACAACAAAGAAATGGGGATTTTTTATACATTTGCACAAATCCTGGAAAGAAATCACAAAAGACCCTGAACAAACCCAAACCAAAAACTCCAAGGATTGTTTCCAAGGATCTCAGTGCAGTGGATGCAACCAATGCTTGGTTCCAGAATCTCATTGTTTCTAAGATAATTCAGTCATAATTAGGTTTCAGAACAGATCTCAATATAAAAAAAAAGTCTTTTTCTCAGCAATGACTGCTCTAGAACCCATGATCTTGAACCTAACACTGTGGGAAATAAAAGTTGTGTGAGTGTGCATTGTGTAAGCAATTATTCTCAAATTCTGTTCATAATCACATTAGAAGAAATATCCATGGAAATGTTCTGGATTTCAAAATTTCTCTCTCACTGTATTTTATGATTTCCTAAGAGTCTTTTGTTTCTCTCTTTCTGGAAATGGAACCTGAAGCTTTTTTGTATATGCCATACTTCAGCAGTCCTTCAGCTCTTCCAGCTCTCTGTCAAGCTGAACTTATTTTCACTGAAAATCTTTTGAATAGTTGCAAGGAAACTTTTACATTGTATAAGGACATATTTTCTTTTGTGGTGAAAAAGCACACAGACTCTCTTTTTTAATAAGCTGCATTCACTTTTTTTTTTTTTAAATACTAATAAATATGTAGTCAGTTTTATATTGTGTCTCTTACAATAGAAAGGAGAGCTCCTTTTCCACAGTTTTAGGTTCTTCTAAGTGAGTTAACAAAGAGATTAAATGGGTGAATATAACTTATTTTGAAATGACAGATTTTACTACTTTTATAGCTAATTGCATTTATATTTTCTACAACTGACCTAAAGCTGTTTGTCTTAATGTACACTTTGAAAAAAAATCAATATGAGTAACTGGTGCCAATTTTAGTTTGAAGATGACAATAGCCAAATTTATTTTACTTAGGAACAATATATGTTCAACATATATGTTTGTAATTATGATACAAACTTTCAGCATATATTTCATCTCTGATTCACTTCACTGAGTGTTAAATTAGGTATTTTTGAAAAATGAAGTGATGTGGTAAACACTTTCTGCTGTGGTCAATGTTGTAGGCTGAGCAGGGTCATACCTCAGAAAAGGATACTGAAATTGTACTGGTATTGCAAATAAAAATGCATCACTTAGAATGATTTATTTAATGACTGTTGCCAGAAGTTAGTGCTACTTGGGATATGACTTTGATGAAAGGAGCTGCTGTTTTTTATGTTTTGGCCATATAGGCAAGTGCTTCTTTCTGGTATCAGTGAAAATCCAGAGCAGTTGCACTGATTTCAGTGGAAAGGCAGATGACTAAAAGCATGTAAATTAAAACAGAGTTAATTCTCTTGAACTGTGCAACGAGGACTGCACTCAGATGATGGACATGGCACCTCTCTTTCTATGCAGCAAGTTGCTGCCATTTCTGTGGTCACTCCTCTTTAGTTCGGACCCTGTGTATTCTGCTTCGACAAGAGAAGAAAACCCACACAGTTACATGAACGCAAGATCTTTAAGTGGGCAGCCTGCTGTTACAGTTGCATTATTTATTTATATTCCTTAGGATATTTCAGGTTTCTTTTTCATCTTTATTTTGGAAAAATTAATTAAAATATATCAATTATTATTCCTTTTTTATTCCTGTGTCATTTTCTTAACATTTCACATAAGAAAGCCATCTGTGGATAAAGAACCCAAAATTCATATCTTCTTCAAGAAACTCATAGAATTTTGCCAATTAATGAAATGAATACAAACACACTTTAAAATTTCAGAATATGAAAAAGAAACTGTCTCTGGAAATTTTACTAGCAAAACCATGATTTCTGAATTTATCTCTGAAGATTCTGCTCAGTTTTGTGTTCAAATGATCAGTTCTGAAACTTACTGGGCAATCTAAGACTCAAATTCTACAAATTCTACAAAATGCTGAGCTTTCCTCCTAAGAGAAGCCCCAGAAGATTGAGTGTCCCTCCTTCCTTGTAAATCCTGAGAAATTAATTTAATGGCATTTGCTGTGTGTGTTTAGCTCCAGGCTAGCAATCAGTACCTGCCAACATTAGGAACTTTATATTCTCAATTACCAGGAGCTGCACAGAGAAGAGATTACCGGTGAATGGAAAGCTTAGATACCCTCATCATAATGCATTACCAACTACAAAAACTTAGTTCTCTTGTGTTTGGATATACCCGTTTCCTTTATTTTACTAAGTACTTAATTTTAAGCATGACTTACATTTTTAACATGAGACTCAGAAAAAGAATGTTTCTTACTGAAACATAATCTCAATCTTTGTATCCTTACTAAAACCATGCTAAAACCATGTTAAAATACAATGACAAAGTGACAAAAAGTAATGCTCTCTTTCATTTTCATACTGTAAATATAGGGCTAAAGAGGTCTTTTTGTTGCATTGAAAAAATCCCAAACCATCACCAATCATTATTCTTTCTAGTTCAGAGTATATCTTAAAAATCTAATAATATTTTTGTGTTAAAAAAATCCAAAACAACAACTCTCTGAGATATAGATTGATACTTTTATGTACTAACAGATTTACCCTGGAAAAAGTCTTGATTCAGAAGTTATACTGGATACATTATGAAAAAGAAATATAATCTAGGGGAGTTTGAGATTCAAAAAAACTTGAAGACTACTTTTTGACTTTCACTGATCTCTGTCACACCCACTCAAGGACCATGGGGAAGTCACAGATCTATTTGTTACTCATGATGCACACCACTCCCCTGAATTCCAAAATCTCTTGTGCCAGTGCAATTGATAGCCCACCAATATGATCTGAAAAGTAATTTATGTCTCTGCCTCATGTGGACAGAAAGAAGGAACACCTGTAGTGTAATGACTCTGATGGATTAGAGAATTGTAGGCCTATAAAATATTCTTCTCCCCTATGGCTGGAGTAAGATCCCACTAAGACAATTAATGGCATTTACTTTGGTGCATAAAAAATACATGAACCCATCGACAGAGATGGATAAATGGTGGAAATGGGATTCTGAAACATTCCTGTTGTCACCTAATAATGGATTACTATTATCTTTCTAATCTATTTATGCACTGTAAAATTTATAGATTTATTGTACATTCTATCTCAAATAATATTACAGATTATTACTCCCCCCACCCCGCTTTCTTTTTAAGCAATTAATTGTTTCTGATTTGGACTTACGTTTCCTGGCTTGTATAATAGGAGTAGAGTCCTTGAGGTGGATTCCATAGGAATCCAGCCTTTAGTTCTCTGAGTTGGCCTTTGTCTCTTTCCAAGAGTTAACTTTATTTCGGTGGGAACAGTGCTAAATAAATGCTAAAGGCTTTCTGCTAATCTTATCCAGATTATTTTTAGTTTTGTTGCTGTGGGAAGAGGCATGTCTGTGAAAAAATCCCATGAACAGTAATTCCAAGACATGTCATGTCAGCAGATTTAACCCTGGGGAAATTTAAAATCCCTGGAGAATTCTGCCTTAAAACTGATGACATAACTGTGCCCTGCTATTATTAACTGCACTTTGGCAGTTTCCATGGGCCACAGTCACATTCCACTCCCTGTTGCAGCCATCAAAAACAACAGATTTGCTTCCTGCCTGTAACTGCTTACTCTATACAAATTCTGTGAAATACAAGTTTCTTGAGAACCTATTTTTATAGCTTCAATTCTCTTTGACCCTGGACAAATTATGGGTGACCAGTTACATGAAAGATAAGCTTTATGTTCTCCAGATTTTTGTTTCCAAAACACAAAGCATCAGTAAATTGTGAGAGTAATCAAGGATCAAAACAGAGAAAAGCATTTGAGGAATGGTAGTTTCACGCTTTGTATGGGAGCCATGCATGAATAGTCTAAGGGAAATATCTTTTTTGTGCTCAAAATACAGGCTTGTGCTTTCAGGGAGTGAGGGAAAATATCAAAAACTAAATAACTTAGAAAGCAAGGACTTCTTTCCAAAAATAATTTCTATCCAGAGACACAAAAATGGCAGAATACATACATAGAATTAGAGGACTATTTGACTTTAGCAGCAGACAGATTTCTAACGTTTTATTTTGCTGCCTATACGGTCCTTTGGGTTTTAAGAAACTACCACAAATCTAGCCTTGTAACATTTTCTAAAAATATGTTTAGATTCATGATAAACTTAAATGTCTTTAGGTGTTAGTGTTTGAGTCAGTTTCCTGTCATGGAAATTAATTTCTACAATTGTTATTGTTTCATGTCTGTGTGCCTATGAATTAGAGATATATGAAGAAAAGGAGACGGATCAAGGGAGAAAAAATTTGGAGAAGCAGCCATTTCTATATTGTAGGAGTCAGTCATAAATTATTCAGGAGTGCTGATATTTAAAATCAAAGATGAAGTACATAATTCACAAACAACATACCAGCTGGAACATGTTAACTAAAGACATTCTTTGAATAGTTTGAAAAACAAAAATTTATAAACATCAAAATCTGTGTGTACTTAAGTGTAACAGGCTGTTGAAGCAGGAAAGAAAAGTCTGTGGGATCATGTAGGATGAGGTTACACTGAATTTCTTCAGAAAAGATGAAAACATACCAACGGTGTAAATCATTCAGGTTACACAACTCAGTGAGGGAAGCAAGGAAGGGTGATTGTTTTGAGAGTTTATAGTGCTTTGGAAGATCTCAGGGTTTAGATATCTGAGATTTGGTATCCTCCCTGGGTTAGAGGTTACTTGTGAGATGATACTGTGTGAGTTTCTCTACCTACTCTTGACTGAAAAACTGAAGTGAGAAGAGCAAATTGCATTTTGGGTCTGTCTTTCTCATCCACAGAGCCCACATTATTTTTATTGCTGGGTTCCTCTCATTTCTTTCTTTTATTTCTCTAGCTGACATATTTAAAAAAAAAATTTTGGTGCATTCTTTAATTTTTAGCTTTAACCAAAATTCACAAGTCACAAAAAGGAGACATGACGTTCATATACAACAATTTTCTCCGAAGTTTTTCTTCCATCTCTGATCTCTTTCCCATTCCTTCAGCACATGCATCTCCTACACATGTGGAAAGTGTTATGATTCAGAAGGGCAATTTTCTTGAACCAAACTGAGATGAAACTCCCCAAAATTTGGTGCAATGTTCTTAGAATTTCAGACTGAACATAGTTAAATGCCAAATATGGAGAAGCAGCCATTGTGACTGGCACTGAGTTCATGAAGGTGTATCATGTACCTGTGGCCATCTTTATTTCCTATGACCTGTGAGGTGGATGAATATGATATGTAGAAATCAACAGAAAAAGGAAGAGAGAGAAAGTTGCCCTCTCACGAATTTTCTTTCTCCTGACAACTGAGGGGAAATTTATATATATTCAGTATATAAATAAGGTAAAATTATTTTACAAAAGGAAGTAATTTATCATCAGAAATGTACATTTTTGATTTCTTTGTGTTCCTGTTCTAATCTGCAAAACCTTGCAGTCTGTTTAATAGAATATATGAGATAAAATTATTGTTACTATACCTTTTAAAATTTTTTTGCCTCTACAAAACCAAAACTGTAATGGCTTGCATTCAGTATTGACATTACAGTGTTTTTTAGCCTGCACTGAATGGAAGTGGATTAATTTTCTGCATAGCAGATCATAAAGTGCTGTGGTTTTGGTATGTGACTGAAACAATGGTGATAACACAAGAGTGTTTTGGCTGTTGAAAAGCCATGCTTTTCATGCTTTCACAGCATCAAAGCCTTCTCTGTCCATCACACTGTTCCCCCAGCTAATGGATGGGGCAGGGCACAAGAGATTGGGAAGAGCAGCCAGGCAGGTCTCCTGTGCTACTAAAGGGATGTTTCATGCCATATAAGCTTGTGCTTAGCAGCAAAATGGAAAGGAGGGCTCTTAGCAGGAGTAGACATCTTTTGGTCTGGAACTAGCTGGTATCATTCCATGTGCAGGAGAGGAAATCCACTGAACCCACTGTTAACTCTAAACCTGGGTGACAGAGTACTCTGGGACCCAAACTTCAGTTCAACAAAAATGTCTGCCAAAGCCTCGAACCACTAGCAAAAGGGAATCCCACTGAAGTTACTGAGATGATGACTAAAAAAGTGCAGCATTTTCAACACAAAGGATGTATGCCAATACAATCATCATGTGTGCCTGATGAGTTGTACATTAGAAGTTCAGCTGCTAAATGATGTTGTCAGTTTTAGTGCTTCTTTTGACTAGTTGGGTAAATAACTCAGAGTTCATTTCTCTGGAATCTCGATTTTTCTTTCTAGCTTGATGGTTACCCATTAGTGGCAACGAGGATTTCCATTCAACGACAAACAAAATATTTATTTTGTAATGTAACTTTTGTTACATCTTAGATGTGATAAAGAAAGAAACATAAAAAGCGAAGTTATTTGAAATATAAAAATCTCTTTCTGAGATCTCATTTTGAAATTTTTAAAATGTTTTGTTTTGCATAATCAGTCTCACAAAGATATAATTATGAATAAACTATTTGGTTTTGAGCTATGACATTTTAAAATTCCCCATTGCCATTTCACACAACAAAATGAAAAATTCTGCCTAACAGTAAAAATTCAAACATCCGCTCTTGCTGTTATGACTACTTCAAACCACAATATTTTTCATAGGTGGTACTTAAAACCCATTTTTCACATGGTATAAGTACAGATCAATAGCAATGATAAACAGACAAAATAAAAGCTGAAGAGCAAATTGTCTTACTTCATGGTAAGGGATTTTTTCATTACTAGTATAAATGATATTTATTGATTGACCTAGTTTTCTGGTTTGATTTCCACAAAATCATATCATAATTAAATCTTCAAAGTAACTTGTCTTTGGTAAATACATAATATATTAAAATGATCAAGGACAGAAACAATCAACATGAGAAGAATATAGCAGTGTAAAAATCTAATATTTTAAGCTATTCTTTTGATTTTAGTGTGCCTAATGCTCCATCTGTTTTTTGTTCTCATGCAGCTAAGTTAGTTTTTAGTTTTGCTAGTAGCAAAGATTTAAACTCATTTTAAATGGACACATCAAAAAGCAATTTTTTTCCCCCAAAATGCTAAATGGAATACAGAAGAGAAAATTAACCTTTGCATAATAACATTGTATTAATTTGAATTTAATAATGTGTGCTCAATCAAGTCTTCAGAGTGATAAATAACCAATTAGAAATGCTATGCTGCTTTTGCTTTTTGTGCTACCTGTGATTTGCAAGCTTAATAAAATAGGATGTAATTGTATTGACTATCCATGGATTGTGGATGGCTGACAGCTCAGGAAGTTTAAGACAACAGGATTTCCAGCAGTGGGAAAGCATCACTTTCTCTGCTGTGGATTCCATGGTGCACAGGTAATTTCTTCTGCAATATAGCACAGACCAGAAGAAATGTCAATAGTTTTCAGCAAGTTTGGTTTAGTGTCTTTTGCATTTAGCGCATTTGGCTGAAATCCTTTTTAAGGTATAGCAGGAACATGATGGGAATTTCGGAGAATTATGAGGGAGATTATATCATCTCTGTTCTTGGGACACAGCTTGCAGCCCTGGCAATATTGTCATAGTGCTGACTGGGGGTGTGGGGCGGCACTGTGGGGCACGTTATGGGCCCGACACCAGGGCCATGGGTCCTGCCTCACAGCTGCAAAGTGCTTGGGCAGGGCTGTACATGGAGCTGCGGGTCAGACTGTGGAGCAGTGTGTGGGTCACACTGAGGGTCCTGCCCCACAGCTGAAGCTGTGGCTGAAGTGCCTTGCATGAGTCCTACACACATCTATAGGGACCTCACTATGGGTCCAGTGGCCCCCTTGTGACTCCCAAGTGTTGTCCCTCAGAATACCTGGACCACCTGAGGGGCAAGGGCCATCTTCACCTGGTTCAAGGGTCCTCACCTGGGGACCCACTTGTGGATCTGGGGTTACCCATGGGTCTGAGAATCTCTGTATGGGGCTGGGGCCTGCATGTGACCCCACTGTGGGTCTGGGATCCCCAAATGCTGCCCCTTAGAACACCTGGACCACCTGAGAGATGAGGACCCTCATCACTTGGCTCCCAAATCCTCATCTAGGGGGTTTCTATGGGTCTGAGTACCCTGCTATGGGACTGGCACCCCCTGCGGCCCCCAAGTGCTGCCCCACAGACTACGTGGGAGAGAAAAGTGGGATTTGGGGATTAATAAGTAGGAATTCGGCATGAAAAAGGAGATTTTGTAGAAAATGACATATTTTGTAGTAAAAAAGGGGAGTTTGTGGGGGAAAAAAAGAAGATCTGTGGGGAAACAAGAGGAGGGTTTGTGGGAAATAAAGATTGAAAGGATTAAAAAAGGGGGGATATTGGGGTTCCTGAAGGGGAAGGAAGAGAGGAAGGCTCAGGGTGACTCATGTAGAGGTTGTGCAGGTGTGTCTATTCACACCTGTAACAAATTGGGCTACAAAGGGGCACAACACAAGTGGGTCTTTTGGGGTCCCTCATGTCCCCATACAGTGCCCCTGTTGGTGGTACCCACGTGTTGCTCCTCCAGCAGTGACTTGATCTCAGTGGTTTTATCCAGGGCTGCAGAAATGGGGAAAATGGGGAAAACGGGGAGAAAGCGGGAAAAGGTGGGTTTGGGCAAGCGGAAACACAGGAGATTTGGGGTAAAATTTGAATTAAAAACTTCACCCACTTCCCAACATTTCAGGGTGCCACTCCTCAATTTTGCGTTCCTCCCTCACTTCTTCTTGGTTTCCTGAAAGGCCATCAAATGCACTTGGGCAGGTTGAGAGGGGCAAGTTGTCTGTCAGTGTAGAACATGTCCTTGGGCAGCACCAAGTAGTCATCCTATGGGAGAGGGAGTCTGGGTGTCACCTGGGATTTGGGGTACCCCAGGGGTTTGGATACTTCCCTAGAAACATCCCCGGGGACTATCTCCAATGAAAATGGCTTCTAGCAACAGGAAATTACCTTAACAAAGAATATTCAGTCCTGCACTGTCATAGGGATAATGTATCCAGAAGATGAGAAGATAGGGATAAACTCATATGGTCAGGCCAAGAATTTGTACAGTCTCAAACATAGCATCATTTATCAAGTTGGTTTTTTGTCCAATTCCCAATCAATACATTTTCAAAAATGCTCACTGGAAATTATTGCAACATTTTTAAAAAATTAGATAATGGGCAATAATTTCTTTTACAGAAAACACTCTGTAAACCTCTAACTGCTCAGGCTGGCATATTGTGATTTACTGCTTTCCAAAAATCCAGACAGACAAAACACTGAAACAATGTTCAGGATATATACAGCATTATATTATCTCCAACACAGGATTCATAGACCAGCTGTCAAACTGCTGTGTGAATCAGTTCGTCACCTGTGAAATGGAGGAAGCTGATCTCACACTAAATCTCACACTCATGTGGCAAGGCATGATTAAAATTTTTAAACTTCTTTGCGAGCCCCTGATGAATGGTGCAATATCACACAAAGTTGGTATACCAGTTATGATAATCATTACTGATGGCCAGCTCAACCCTCCAAACATCAGAAACACCAAGTATTTTATTGCCACAACTGTACTGTGGGCTGAGCTTGGCTGGCTCTGCCAACGGAGTTGCTCATAAGAGCAGAAAGAATTTCCATTAAGGAAGAAATGCAAGTGTCATTCCTTATGTACTGTGTCTGATAATGAATATGAAAGCATTTTAGAAAATGTCAGGATGATAAAAGTGTTTGGCTTCTTTGACTTTACCAACATTTATCAAGAACAAGTCCTGCTTCCTTTCGCTGTTGTTTTCGGTTCCCTGAGTGTGAGAAGGTGTGTACAGTTCTCTAGGGATTAACTTTAGATCATGATGCTATCATGAACAAATTTTAAAATTTTGACAAACTTGGGTAGAATTTTCAGAATATATAAGGTTAAATACTATATCATATCCAACTCTCTCTTATGGTCAAACAACAGTTGTTTATCAGCATATCAAGAAATGCATGCAAGAGTCAGTTGCACAATCTTTATTTCCTTTATGCTTTTTTGCTTTTATGCAACTAATTTCTTCAGAAAATAGATTCACTTGTAAAAGGCTAGATTTTAGATAAGCAGAAGATTCATGAGACTCTAGAAGAAAAAGTCTTTGAAAATAGAAGCTCAAATGTATTTGCAGAAGTTTTTCATGTGAGTAAGACTGAGGTAGTGCTTGGAATTTATTTCTTAGCCCAAATAATCTATTTCTTTATTCTTTTATCTATTGTTTAGCATTGTTAATGTGTTTGCTTGAGTGACTTCCTCCACAAAATCATCTTCAAAAAACCCCTTCTTTCAATGTATTAAACAGTTTATGTGTTTGTATTTTTCGTTATTTGTGGGGTTTAGACAGTGCGAAATAGTTGCCACAGCAACTGATTTATTTTTACAAATATACATTTACTTTTATTAAAAGTTCAGCTAGACAGGAACATATTTCCTTTAGATTGTTCAATTTATAAAACCCACTGCTAATTACAAGCCCCTTTTCTGGCATCCTAGGGGTAGAAACAAAGTCTGGACATCTATATGACTTACATATTGATGTAATAAAAATGTTCTTTAGAGTATTGAAAAAAGAAAATCCCAATAATAGTTTTACTTTAGAACTTTCAAATTAGGTGTAGCCATCAGGTTTATAAAATACCCTTGAGGTCTAAAGACAAAAAAAAAAGCAGATTTTTTCTTCTCTTTTCTTTCAATCTATTTTCCAGAGAGTACCATTCAACACACTCTGTTAAACTTTAATGTTTTCTTTTCAGCTGAGGAGATTTGAATTCTCTTTCTAAGAAGACATTTAGATTATATTGAACATACTGAGTTAAGCATGAATTTTTGTTCTACGTTTTCAGTCCACAATTTTCTGGAATGTTTGACCAGATCTTTCATAGATGAAAATCAACAAAACTCCATTAATGTGAAACGGCTTAACTGACAAGTAACAATTTTAGATGTCTAATGGCCAACTGACACCAAATGGAGGACAGACATATATGGGAGGTAATTTTCAGAATTTAATATGTCTCCCATGACATGATTTTACGTCCTTCTATATAAAAGAATCAAGAAGTGAGAAAGCCCAACTGCCACTGTTATAATGTACCAGAAGTAAATTAAAAAAAAAAAAATTATCGACCAGACATCTTACTGAAAATCAAAGTTTTTCTAAAGATATAGATTAAGGTATTTTTTATTATTGTGGTTGAAATAATGTTCGGTATGGAAAAGATGTGTTTTTCTGATTTTTTGCTGTTGCATTAGGTTTTTTCTAGGAACAGTGTTTTTCTGCACCCCAAACTCATACAGAATTTATAGAGGTTTCTAAAAAGTACCCAGGTCATTGGATTTCTGTATTTTTTTTTTATATATACTACAGAATGGCACAGATTTTTGTAGTATCTATTCTACTTTATGGATAGTATAGCAAATGCGTCAGCCTTCTTTTCTAAGTCCAGGATAAGGAGAAGTAGCAAGCTGAGACCTTGCTAAAATGAAAATTGTATTCAGAATAAACCACAGGTGTTTAGTTTTTTCCAAAGATATGAGAAACATGTGACCTGAGTATGCATAGGACATTATAATCTTCTGCTTTGTTAGTAATCTATCACTATGTGATCACAAGGCCTGAGAATAATTATACAGTCCTGAAGAAAATTTGTCATCTAGGATTGGTTGTCTCATTCTATCTTAAATGAAAAATCTTGTATCTGATTTACTACTTTCCTACTCATGTTTTAGTAACTTACATTCAGCTACTGTTATGCTTTTATAAAATCATTTTCATATAATTTAACATTAAATTTCTTTATAAATTAGAAAACAGAACACGCATGCAGAATGAAAATATGATTTGAATCTGAATCTTAAGTTGTGAATAGTTACATCAATTATACATATCAGTCAGCTATATAAACCCACAGTAATCAGGATACAGACACTGTTAATGAACACATTAATAAACTTGTTGATAAAGACAAAGTATGAATTTTAAAGACATGAAGTTTTATATGTATGCATACATGTGAACCACTGTGCATTGAATCTCTCTGCAAACAGACTTGGCATTACTGCTTAGTTATTAATTTTCTCCAATATTTTGCCAAATCTTTAAAATGAGAAGGATGTACATTTGAATGGCATTTGTTATAAATAAGCTAGGTATGAAAACGGATAAGCTAATAACAAGGACCGTCCTTGTTATTACTAACTACAGATACTGTTACTAATAACAGAATATGAGAACAATGTATAGCTAGATTATTTTTCATTTAGTTGTTAAAGTAAAACTTTTTACTGTACCTTCTCACTGAGGAACAACAGAAGGGTGCTCTGAGACCTTCAAATATGCCTGTATAAGATCCAAAAGGTTTGATGTGTTGTGGAATAAACACACAGTCTATTTTGCAGATTTGGCTCAGGCAGAAGTAGTTTATTTTCTTCAGCTATAGGAGAGAATGTAGAGCAGTGGGGGTTCGGCCCTCTGGCAGCATAAACTCTGATTTAAAGCAAAGGCTCTTGGGCCTAGACATATTTGAAGTATCTGCAAAAAGGTGTGTGAGGGGTCCTGGTATAGCAGAGCAGTATCTGGATACAAGAGTACTTTGTTGTAGCAGATGCACCCTTGTCTGCCTTTTAACTCAGAAACTGCAATGCTGTGTCTTCAACACATGGCTGAATGAGCTTGTCCAGCAAAGCTGTGTCCAGCAGAGCTTGTGACTTGTGCCCCACCAAGCAAGACCTTCTTCCACCGCTGTATGGCTTCTGAGATATCAACAGACTTAAATTATACTTTTACCCAAAATTCTAGAGATGACTTCTCCAGACTAACATAAAGAAAAAATCAAATCTTCCGAAGCAAAAGTGAATAACCTCAAGTACTTTATTGCTTTACTAAATATAATACAATTGGAATGCAACGAACTAGCATGAGATGGAGCTGTCTGGCAGGCTAGAGTGGTTTGATTTTAGCTAAAACCCTGGGGATTAATCTGGGGATCCCTTTAACTGTATTTTGGAGAAATGGTTCAGTGGAAATTAGTAGAAATAACCAAGCAAATTTATATTTTTTTGTTTTTCATGTTCTCCATATTTTTACTGTTTAAATTGTACTTCTTACATTTCTAAAATGGACAGGATTATTTCAGTGAGAGGAGCACTTTGAGAACTAGAACTGAGATTTCCCTGATTTACCAGGCAAGGGTTTATTTACTACTTTTTAGACGTGTCTAGCATGTCAAGCTATGGAAATTACTAATTAATGTGTCTGAAGACCACAGTTCAGTAGGGAATTTCAGGAACTGAAATTGTAAAGTTGGAACAATGATGTCATTCTGTGCACTGTAATCACTGATCCCCATGGTCCTTACCCACATCTTTCTTATCAGTCACAGAAATAAAAGATCGTATTTTCTTCAGGCTGTTACAATTATTATTCCGGGAATGCAGAGCGTTGTGCATTTTGCTGCTACCACAAAAAGAGAGTTAGACACAAACAGGGAAATTCATGTCTGTATACTAAAATATATAATTCCTAATCTAGAAGGGATTTAGGTGCATTTACAAAGAACATAGCTTTTCTCATTGCTGATTCCCTCATAGGGATCACCATTTTATTTAGACTAAGGAATCAGAAAAAAATCCCCGAACAAGTCTCAGAAGAAAATATTAGACTAACTGCTATACATAACACCATATAACATATTCAGCAATGGCTGAACCTGTGCACCTTCAGCAGAGTTGTAAGCTAGGTCATATCATCTGTAAGAAGTAAATCTCATGTATGGGTTAAGCAATTTCTTATATTTCCAAATCCACATGCTGTCCAAATTAGCAGAATTCGTGTAGTCTTGGAATAAGGTTGTTACACATCAGAGCATTAAAGTAGGCAGGTCAGATGATGACAACTGAAGTGATATGCATTCCGCTCTGTGTCCTACATTTTTTAATGTTTAAAGAATAAACTTTACAGTTTATTTGTTGTTTACAGAGACAGACCTCTTTGATTCTTGCCAAAACTGGTGGGTGGGTACTGCTAAGGTTTCCTGTGGGTGGCTGAAATACTGTGAGCTGTTTGCACAGCAGAGCTGTGGTCTCCTAGCATTCCTTTGCAGCCACTTTACTGCATTTACCACATAAAACATATAACCGAGTTTTATTTTTCATTGTATCAGGAGTAGAATCTACCCTGTACTAGCTATGGCAGCCAAAGCTGGAGGGTAGGTTAGGTGAAATCTTTGTACTTAGATAGCATGCTGTAGTGTTCCCTGTAAATTTTTTCTGACCCTTCCTACTATCCCCATAAACAGATTATTCTTCAAGGCATGTCACAACTGTTCTGAATTTGTTAGTAATATAAAGCCAAAACCACAAAGCAAAAGATTTTCAAAAAGTCACAAGTGACCTGATTTTCACTGAAATGCTCCCAGTTGTTCTTCAAAACCCACATCAGATGTTTGAAAGTGCCAGGCCACAGGTCCATAAGATGCTCTTGACCATTAATACCAATTAAACCCACATAACGGAGAGCCTTTGGAGAAGCAGTTTGTAGTTTGAGACATATAATGTGCAAACTGAAAAGACACGCTTGTGTTTCAAATCTCAATATCAGCTTCCTTCCCATTTGAAACCAAACAAGGCTCATAAATAGCTTTTCTCTCATAACTTCCTTCATCTAGGCACTAGAATTGACCCTAAACTAGTCACCATGGTCCAGTCATGGGGGGGAAACAGAGATTCTTTTCATCCCATTCTCAGACAAGTGTTTAGGTAGGATCGATTTGCCTCTCACAGGTAGGGAAATTGCTCTGCCACTCTGGATTAGACATCAGGCTAAACTGTGAAGTCCCACTGGAATGCTGAAGCTTAAGTTGGCTGTATTTAGAGTGGGTAAAACACAGCTGATGTTATGCACCTCAATCTTCTTACTGTAAAATTAGAATAATAGTGATTTGTTATGTTATCAACATTACATAAATATATTAATGTCATCAATTTGCTCAGGTAATAAAGTGATGCATTACTATAAGTTTCTAATTAGATAAATGATATTAGGAGATTGGTCACAATCAGATTTCTAAAATGTTTTTAGTCTCTATAACATACACCCACCTCTGATCAAAAAACCCCTAACCATTTTTGAAATGTGGTATTATTTTAAAACATTATTTAAATGAATCTTTTCCATGTGGTTCTGCACAGAAAACATGTCTTGAAAAAGCTTGGAACCAGTTACTGAGCTCTAACAAGGAATACTAAAAATACTATCACATTATCATAGTTCATAGTTTGTCTCATTTAACAGTTTGACACTACTTCAGTATTTAATTTTAATTAAAGCTCTACAGATTCCTTGGCAGGGGTTGTTCTTTTCAATTGTTTCTTTATCTTTCGTCTGTCACATTTGTCCCTTTTAAGATGGAAAACACCACAGATTGTCTGCTTGTCAGCAGAGAATAAAACATGTTTTCAAAAAGGAACATGTCTTAAGAAATACAACTTGAGAAATATATTTGTTATAGCCTGGAAAAGCAAAGCGTAAATTTGTTCTTGTGCATGTTGTCATTATTCCACTATTTGTTGTTCTTCCTAGGGATCAGAAGAGTATAAACTTCGGTATTTAGCATTTTCTGGCCACTTTTTCGGTTGATCTGTTTTCAATCATTTTAATTCACAGCTTCATTGCCTGTTTATCTGTAGCAGAGGATATTATTTATTTTTACAGTTAATATCTGATGCTATTGTTTAATATAAGTTTAGACAATGTCTGGCACGACCCCCTCTCCCTCCCCCCCAAAAATTGTTTTGCATTATTTTAGCAGTCTAAATGGCATCTTGGCTGAGTTGGTTGTCTAGGCTGCCTTTGTTGATAGCAGAGGGAGATAGATACCTCCTCACATTAATTTATCTTGTCTTAACCTGTGTTTGAGAAAGAATGAATAAGTCTTTAGAAGTTCCTGTTTCCTTCACTAGTTGTATCAGATGCCTAGAAAAGTAGCCTAAACATCACGTGTTTGTATATCCATAGGTAGAAGAGCTGAACCTCTTCACTGATTCCCTATAGCAGGCCAAGATGAATTCATTCAGTCACTTCTGAACTAACTTTCCAAAATGCAGATATATATAACATTGTGCTAATATTTTGACAGATGGATGGGAACTAGTTGCCCCAATCCACCGACTAACTTAATTTTGTATCCATCTGGTTTCTTCAGATGAAGGTGGTTATGCCTTTGTCCTGAAGGATGTTTTTAATCCGACCTGGTAAAACCAAAAATGTTTCTATATGAGGCCCTTTAAAGATTTCTCTCCCTGATTATTTCCTCTAGACAAGTACACAGCTCCCTCCAGAGGAGGCTCTGTCAGTGGGACCAGAACTTCTTTAAAGTTGTGGAAACCTTGGTCTCTTGGAAAAGGAAAAAGCCAAAGGCAGAGGCGACTGAAAACATGAGAAAACTGAAATTTTAAACACATTCCCATTACTAAAACATGGGAATATATTTTTTTCCTGTGTGAGGTGAACGACATACCAAGGAACACAGGTGGGTTTCATCCTCTGGGGACTCCAGATTACAGCGTGGTCAGTTTCTGTGATCTACCTTGTGTTGTGAGATTTTGACTTTTGTTTTCTTTGTCGGTTTTGTATTTCTTTCAACCAGAGAAATAATGCACAAAAAATCAGGAATTAAAGGCCTTTCTAATTCACAGCCCTACATTTTCAAGAGTAAATGCATTCTACATAATTATCTTTTTATTTAGTCCACATGAAATTTCTAAAGATAACTTTTGTGCACCACAAACTGAAAAACTGCCAATTGCAGAGTAGGCTAAAGCTTAAGGAGTGGAATGAAATTTCTTCGCCATAGTAAATCTTTTGTGTCCACTTTTTTAAAATTTTATTTCCTTTTGTAGGCAAACCTAAGCTTGACAAATTGAACCTCTGTGAATCTGTCTATGCTTTTCCTTTTTAATTCAATCTCTATTCACTCAAAGTTTTATGAATGTTGATTCCTACAGTATTTATTTCCTACAGTATTTATGTTTGAATAAAATTACACTGTTTTCATACAGTTCTCACTGCAGCAAAATGCTCAGGAGATTTCCTGGGACCAATCTTAAATAAGCAGCACAAAATCCAAAAAGCAGAGGTGGAAATATGAGGCAAGAACAGACTTGGAAATAAAAGGAGAAGGAACTATAAAAGAAAAAGGAAATGATGAGTCAAAGGCGATGTTGTGAAAAAATGGTAGAGAAAAGCAAGAGTGTAACATTCAAGCAGAAAAAAGAATGAAATCTTAATACCTTTAGTAAACTGCATACATTCTGCCCCATTAATTTCACATAAATAAATTGTTTTGTTTTACTTCATATGTATGAAAGATAAATGAACATAGTGAAAACATTCTCTTTGTGCTACAGCTAAAGGTGTTTTTATTTGAGAGGTATTTTCATATCTCTCTTTTCATACCAGAAGGAGTCAGAAGAAGTGTAGAGAGGTGGTCCTTGATGCTGATCATTCATTCCCTTTGTGGTGCTGTGCCATGGGAAAGATGTGCAAGGTAGTAATGTGGTGTTAGCATAAGTACAGATTCTGTCTTGTTTTAATTTTTACATAGTGTATCACTGACATACATCTATATGAAAAAAAATCTGTCTTTTATTTTACATCATCCATGGTAATGTAATCTGTTCCATCTGTATGGAAAAATACTCCACAATCTAGAAAATCTTGTTCTGTTTTGTCTTGTAAATGTAACAGTTAAATTATAGATAAGTCAAACTTTAGCTTTTCAGCTTTATTAGATTACTTTGCAACGGAACTGGGAACTCCCATGATTTATAGCTCTGTTTTGTCTTCTTGTTTTCGCAGATTACCCCCAAATTAAGTAAATACATCATGACAATGCTTTCTCTAAGTAATTTTCAGTGCTATCATGATATATCATCTAATCCAATAACAGGTCTTCCAAGACATTTTTAAAATATTAGGCAGGAGAATATTTGCATGTCTATTTACATTTCAGACTCGGTAGACTGAGATCTTTGAAGAAACTCTGTCACTCTCAGGTTGCTACCTCTTGTAGTTACAACAGATCAGATAACAGTCACTTATTATCTGTTAACAGTCAGGTATTATCTGCTGTGAAAATTTTTTGTTGTACCTGGCAACCACATTAACAAAAAATATCCAGAATGCACGATATTGCCCATGTATATAGATGACAAAATGTTAATGAAGGTGAAATGCAGTAGTCCAGACTGGTGCTTGCCAGTTATTGATTTATTAATATCCGTTGAAACATTTAAAATGTTTCCTTTTTAGTTTAGTTAGATTTAGTTTATTTCTTATTTATTTGTGCTTAAAAATAGTTTAGACTGAGAAAATCTCTCTGAACATAGCAGCAGTAAATGTTCAGGAGATTACTGTTTGACTCACTGCATTGTTAAAGTTAAGGCTCACATGAGTTTGCAGCACATTTGCATCCTGTAGATTACAGGAAAGAAGTGTGTTAGAAGTTTGAAAGTAATTGTGTAAATTACTTGTGTAAATCTGAGCTTAGACTTTTCAAGTCCTTTTTAGACCCAAAACTTTAGAGGCAGTTAAAGAACAAGTGAAACACGTCACACGACATCTTGAGTCATATAGTTACAGTGACAACCATATAGGCTGTTCAGCAAACAAGCAAACTAAAAAAGAACGCCCAAAACAAAGGAAGGAGCAGTATGTAGACTCTGAAAATAATTACAACCTAATTAAGAAGAAAGACTTAATTGTAACTCACACAACTGCAATCCACTTAGGTGATTCAGAGTTCTAAATGCAGGAGAATGTCCCTAAGGCCTTCCTGCCCATGCCCACACCTGCAGAGGGTACTGGGAATGTTGTCAGTGTCTGGCAGGGCAGCACTACTGTGGGCATTTTCAGCTCTTGTCGTGCTAACTTGGAAAGGGCTGGGAGCTCTCTACAGCACCTCTTCAAATCACTGTGCATGCTTTCTCAGTCGATTTAGGGCATCCTACTTGTGCTTCTGCTGATAACATCCCCTTAAAGTCTGAAATAAAGACTTTATTGTGACTGGAGATGGACAAACAGGACATTGGAAACTGCTTTCAGGAATATTGACTTACTAGCTATGCTTGCTGTGCTTGTACCCTACACAATTCTATTTTGCATCCCCTGCCTCTGTGAGACTCTTACACTGCACAGTGCTTCAGAGCAGGGGTTGTAGTCTCATATGTTTATACAGGAACCAGCAAAGGTGCAGTCTAAGACAATTGTGACAACAATACAAGTTATGAAGAAGAAGAAAAAGTTTCCTAATGCCTTCCAATTTATGTGATTTAAGAAACTATCAGTTGGTACTGGGAGATTCTGCTGTTTCAGAGGAAGAGAATTTTATAAAATGTAGAGCAAAAAGGAAACGTGTGTGACTTGATCCCATTAATTACATGTGTTTTTAGTGCAAGTCATTTGGCTTTTATAGAATGAAGGCCTTTATTCTGGAGGGAGGAAGTATTAATCGCTCTCTCAGACATGGCAGGATAACAAATGCTGAATTTCTAAATCATTCCTATGATTCTAGTAATGTGCAAGTTCATTTTATCTTTGATTAATTCCCACTTCAGTCTGTCCAAACTATTACAATGTTCATTTATTCAATGTTCAATGTTCATAGAGAGCAACAGTGCAAGAGTGATATGGTAGTCATTGATTTCTTACCTTTGGCATAGCCTTTCTATTGGCACATTTCTTAAAATTCAGATTGGACAAGTTTCCAAAAAGGCTAAGATAGTTATCTAGCTGACAGAGGAACAAACAAACTCAAAGAGCAAGTCTGAAGAAGCTGTTTTGTTTTTTTTTTTTTAATTTCTGTGCAAGTAGTAGTGGATTTGTAACATTCAGGTGGCAAACAACTTTATTTAAAATACAGAGAAAATGACAGACTTTAATGAGAAGTGATTATGTTGAAGATGCAATAAAACAGGATATGGAAAGAGACAAATAGCACATATTTTCTGCTTTCTTTGTGGATATAACGGATAAAATTTGAAGTCAATTAAGAATCTTATTTCAGTGTTCTGTTGGTGAAAGAAGAAAAAATGACACCTGCTAGACAGTAAATTTCCGTTTTTTCTTTTAGTGATAACAAACCAAAAAAAAACTTAGGAAAGAATTTCTGTTGGCTAGACTAAGCTTTACATTGGTGTTTTGGAAAAGTTGCCACCATCATGATATGTCATGGCAGTAATGTTCTTTGGAACTGTCAACCACTTCTTTCTTATAGAAATTTGACACTGGATAGGGGACTTTTTTATTGCCTCCACAGAGGAGAAATAGGGCAGAGAGATCTGAGGGGAAAGTCTTTTTAAGAAAATTAAGGAAGAGTGCCCATCATTAAGGCACAGGTTAACTGGTAATTCATTTTTTTGTCAGATCTAAATTAAATTACCAAAACATCAAAGAAGTGTGATTGATCTAAGGATATTGATGTCACATTTTTATCACTCATTTGTCCTGAAACAAATTTCCTCTTAGAAAGAAAAGGAAATAATTATGCATATAATTTAAAAACTCTGGGAGGTGTTCACATATTTTGGATGAGTATGTATAAGTAAGACAAATATACATTTCTTTCCCCTGGTTTTCAAAAATCATTGCAATGTTAGGTTTTCACAGGTTTATTCCTTGAGATGAACACTTTGCAATTAGAAGGTGAAGACTGAGGGTCGTTTTTCTACACTTTGTTAACGTTATCTTAATACTGAAAATATTAAAAGTGTATAATTTTGAAGATTTTAGTTATCCAGTTTACTTGTTTAGATGGGTACCTCTCAGTTTTTCTTTTATTGTGTTTGTAGTTGTCCTAGGGTGAATTTAGGATGCTATATATCCCAATCACCTGCTTAATGACAAACATTAACTCTGTGTCTTTAAGCTGGCTCAAGAAGCCAAGCACTTGTTTTGGTTTTCTCCGAGGGATATTTACATTCTTTTATCATCTAGCTTTGTTATGGTTCTCAGGAGAAACTCTGCTTCTCAGGAGAGAACTCTCTCTGGCCGCTTTCTGTGTGGCAGAAGGTGAATGGGGCACATTTTACCTTTTTTTTTTTTCTCTTCTGAGTTTTCGCCCTGCTTTTG
>VZRJ01011806.1:173263-222012 GCA_013397565.1 Ptilonorhynchus violaceus
CTGCTGGGTTTTGTTAAATAAACAGGTTTTTTTCACTTTCCTCCAAGAAATTCTTAAGGGAAGGGGAGGGGAGTTATTAGGACCCCATCTTTTGCAGGGGAGGCTCTTTGAGTCTTCCTCCTAAGTTTGTCCAAACAGTGACAGTAGTTTATTCTGTAAACTAGCTCATTTAGAATATTATTTGAACTTGACAGTTTTGCTTTATTCTTTCTTTCTGCTTCTGGTGCTGTTTTACTCTGTTACGTATAAGAAGAGATTGAAGGCGAAGAGGAAATCAGAATCACAGAATCATCAAGGTTGAAAGAGTCCCTTAAGATGATCTAGTCTAACCATCAAGCAGGTACCACCGTAATCACCCCTAAACACCAAGTCCCACATTGTGGGTAAAATTATATTTTAATAAACAGAGATTGTGGTCAGTATGCCTGACTTTCCACAAACAATCTAATCTGTCTTTGGGAGGAGTGATGAAAATTGTGGTGCAGAGTGTGCATCCTGCAATGGTTGAGCAAGGTGGAAAAATTTGTTGTACAATGCAAGATGTTCTTCCCAGCTTGCTGCATTTGGCCTATGAGAGGATATACAGGCAGAAGAAGGTCACAGACCTCTGCCACTTTGGATCCTATGATTCAGATAGATAAGCATTATACTAAGAGCAAAAGGTAAACTTTATTCTTATGATTAGGAAATGCAAGGAAATTTAATTTCTTTTTTGGGTGAGCATCAAATCCTCTGTGGTATAGTGCAGGAAATAGAACTGACATGAGTTCTCCCTTAAGAGTTCCCTTAGCTTCTGCTTAATGACAAATAGTATAGGTACAGCCTTGCTTTGTTTCTCTTTAATATAATCTCTCTAATGTAAGAGATACTGAAATTACATTGAAAACATCCTCAAAGAATTTGCAGTTGACAGAGAGGTGAGAAAGTGTTAAAAACAGGGCAAGCACACCAAAATGTTGTCTCCAGAATGTCTCACAATTAATCTTCTGTGACTTCTTGGAACTCTGGTAGTGAAAATTTAAGGGAGTTTCTGAAAGTTTTAAAATTTTCTTTAAAAAAATCTTTTAGATAACCTTGCTTTAAATATTCTTTATATGGGAGATCCTAAAATAATCCAAATAGCCTCATGATTACCACTGCTCATGAAATGGGATCTTTCATAAGAGAATCTAGAGCTAAAAAGAGAAAATAACATTCTTCTTACTCAGCTGAAACTCTCTTAGGTAGAGTTGTCAGAATATTAGTGTTGATTAGGAAAAACGCAACAGTATTGTTTGAGCCTACTTTGCTGGAAGTCCAGCTTGGACTGTTTGGTTATGAATAGCCTATAACACCTGCAGAACTGAAAGAATTTTCGAGAGGTAGTTAGCCTTCATCCCAGTTGCTGTACTGATATTTTTAAATTGTAAACTTCTCTTAAATTATAGGATTGTGACTTCATAAACAGTATGTATTTTCTTTCTTATTTCTTGGTTTTGTGTGATAGAGGAAAGCAGTACAAGCCAGATAATAATCTTTTTTTGGCTGCTAAATGAAGCAAACTGACACCTTGTACTGTAGATCATTAAATCAAAAGGCAAACATCTATTTCAAGATAATATGCTGCATTGTGGAAAGATCATGTCATTTACAACTTATCTACAATGGAAACTAATTAAGTAGTCTTCACAATTTATGATGATTATCATTCACTGTCTTAGAATTACTAATTACTCTGTAGAATTAGTTGTGAAAGTTATCAGAATATGAGGCAATTTAGCAAATGATAATTCTGGAAGGTTAGCTGTAGCCAATATTGCTTAAACCCTCTTCTAATCAGCAGGAGGCTGACCCTGCTGTATGTTTCACTAAGGTAACATTTCCACAAAGTCGGTGAAGCCAAAGCTTGGAGAACTAGCCTTAAAATACTGGAGCTTGAGGTGAAGTCCTAGAAGAGCTGACATCATTAAGAAATAAAGGAGTTTGTTTGAGCAAGTTTTACCTATGATCTGATCTCAAGCAATGTATTTTATTTCTCTTCCGTATTACATTTCCTCTCTAGTAGACTATGTTATGCTTCTATTTTCTTTCTCTCTTATAATTCCTTGCTTTGTTATCCTATTCTATCCTTTCTATTAAGAGATGTTAGGAGTGAATATCTCCACCAGCTGGTCCAGGACAGAAACTCTCCTGCCTGCTGCCTCCAGCCAGTGCCCCAGGACCTGAGGTCTCTACCCAGCCTGAGGCATGCAACTGCTGCTTTTCTATTTACCAAACACCTATCCCAGACACACACAGGCACACATGGGACACTGACACTGCTGGTCACAGAGATTGCCACAGATGGGGCACTGCCTTTGAAAGCACCCGCACACAGAACTCACATAAAATGTAAGCAGACAGTGAAGTTCCTTCTTACCCTCTCTGGATTCTGGGACATTTTATCCACTTCACGGATCTTTACTCAGTGTCTGGTCCATCTTGAAGCTTGTGAAAAGATGATACATGCAACAGTATGCCCTGGCAGCCAGGACAGCCAGCTGTGTCCTGGGGTGTATCAGGCCCAGCATCGCCAGCCAGGTGAGGAAGGGGATTGTCCCGCTCTGCTCTGCACTGGGGCGGCCTCACCTCGAGTGCTGTGTGCAGTTTTGGGCACTGCAATATATTAAGTAAATCAAACTATTGGAATGCATTCAGAGGAGGGAGACCAAGATCATGGAAGACCTCAAGTACAAGACTTATGAGGAGCAGCTGAGGTCACTTGTCTTGTTCACCAAGGGGAAGAGAATGTTGAGGGGTGACCTGATTGCAGTCTACAACTGCCTCAAGAGGGGCAGCACAGGGGCAGGCACTGGTCTCTGCACTCTGGTGACCTGTGAACAGGACCCAAGGAAATAGCATGAAGCTGAGTCAGAGGAGGTTTACGTTGCATAGCAGGAAAAACTTTTTGACCCAGAGGATGGTGGGGCACTGGAACAGGCTCCCCAGGCAAGTGCTCACAGCACCAAGCCTGACATACCTCAAAAGTGTTTGGACAATGCTCTCAGGCCCATGGTGTGATCCTTGGGGTGTCCTGTGCAGGCCCAGGAGTTGGACTCGATGATCCTGATATGTCCCTTCAAAGTCCAGATATTCTATGACTTCTTGCACATCCCCATACAACACATGGTTTCCCCAAGCAGGGGCCAGGGTTCTTTGTTTGATAACTTGTCCATGCACATGTACCTCAGGTGTTTCCTGGAACAAAAAGGTAAGTTACAGACACAAATGAAGCCCGAGATGCCTATAAAAGACCACCAAAATATAGTATCTTACTTCTAATTGTAAAAGATTACTTCAGAAATATTTGGAGATGCATATTTTAAAAGTGTTTATATCTCATAGGAAGGCTTTCTTTATATACCACCAGAAAGACTCTGCCAAATTTCACACCCCAGCTGTATGTGTAATAAAAGAAAGGAAGAAAAAAAATATTTTATATAAGAAACATGTAATATATTTTAAAATATCATCACATGTCGATTGCAATAGCTTTGTATGTCACTGTGTTTTGCAGCCTCAAGTTTCAATTAACCATGACCTCCCAGGGCTAGAAGTAGGTATTTTTGACAGGTGATATTCCCACATCTGATATCACAGCTTTTGCAGGTTCCAAATTAATTAGCTTTAGCAGCCGTATCTAGTCTAAGGTGATTAATGACCATTCTAAATACAATGTCCACATAATGGGTAAAGAAATTTGCATCTGGATGTTTTCGGTATAAAGAGGAAACTGGTTTTGGGGGAAGATGAATTTTGTTTTTGATAAAGGCTGTCAAGTCCTTGAGCAGTGGCCTAGCTCAGCAAAATTTTTTTGCAAACTAAGAGCATTGAGCATTTGAAACAGAATGACTTCCCTGTTTTACAGGAAATTAATATTGCTTCCTCAAAGAGTACTGATTGCAATAGATGAAAAGTGCAGTTCCTGGCTTATAATATTTTTAATCATTAGAAAATTGTCTTATGAATGAAAATATAATACTACCCAATCTCTAGGCCTTTTAATTACTGTGTGAACACATGAATTGCTGCCAGATACTCATTAGCTACAGGTAGGTACAATAATGTCTGTGAATATATGCTAAATGGTATACACTGCTTTTCATTATGACCGAACTAGCAGTTCATGATGACTGTTCTTCTCATGCACACAGCTTTTGCTGTCCCTATCAAACTGTCTTTATCTCAGCCCATGAGTTTTCATGTTTTTACCCTTCTGACTCCCTGCCCACACCGAAGAGGATTGATCAGGCAGCTGTGGGTGCTGAGCTGCCTGCTGAGGTTAACCCAGAATATTGTCCCACTATGAACTCATCAAAGCATGTAGCTGCAAAATTGATGAAGTTTTGAGGTGGTTAATAGTCTGCAGAAATTATTAACTACCTGTACACAGCTGTAAAAGAGATCAAGGTAAGCCAGATTTAGAGGTTCAGACAGTTAATTCTCACAGAAAGCCAGTTCCAATGTACCAGGTCACTTTACCACTGAACAAATAGATGTATTTATATGCATCTCATATCAGCTTTCCTCTCTCAGTTAACAGGAGTGACTAAATGGTATGAATCTTTATTTTTAGTAACAAAATTCTCTTACTGAGAAATTGTTTATCTTGAGACCTGGTAATATTTCTAAGTTATACACTTCATAATGAAAGGTGAATAGAAATTGCCCTCTGTCAGAAGAATTTTCATGGAAAAAAAATATACACTAAAAACATGTGATCTTGAGGAAAATTTTTAGCATACCTGGTTGCATTTTACCCCTGAAGACAGTAATTTAAAACAATTTAAATTTATGTTTCTTTGGGGAAAATTTTAGAGTTTTGGCTTTCTACTCTAGTTTCTTAACCTTGTGCAAGTGTATAATATGACTTTTTAGTGAATTTTGAGCCTCTGGATATTTTGCAGCAATGCTACGTTTGTCTATAAAGTAGGAATAGCCTGATTAGACATTTGTTCCCTAATCAGAGGTAGTTTTCATAATTTTTGTGGAATTGATGCACTACCTGATCTTTGCTGTCCCATATAGAATTATATTAATTTGCCAGAAAATCACTCAGCCTTTGCAGGAAACAGCTTTATATCAATATTGCTTTTCAATCAGAAACTCTGCTTTACAAATGCTTGAATATTAAATTAAGTTAAAATTAGTAAAACATATTGGAGAATATTCATGTGGTTTCTCTTTGAAGAAGAAGAAAGCTAGAAGTAATGTAAAATTTGAGTACAAAATTCATGAGTCAACAGAAGTTAGTAGCATAAGTATGGCTGGAGAAGTTAGGGTTTGATTAGATGTGATACAGCAAATTCAGCAAAAAATTCTGAAAAGAGTTTACGATATTGTAGCAGGCCTAGTAGCATGTCTGCATTTTCTTAAGATTTTGCAAATGTATGAGAGTTAATAACTTGTGAAAGCATTTTCTACATTGAGTTGCTGCCTAAGGTGAAAAATTAATGGAAAATATCAACCAAAACTGTTCAGCTGGTTCCCTGAAGAAAAACATGCTGAACATATTAAAATATACTGGTAGATTTTTCTTTTGAAGAGCTGTATGAGCAAAATTGGAGGTGCAGAATCTGAAACGTCACATTGCCTGTGTGTGAAAGCTATGCCTTCTGTCCAGAAAGATCTGCTGGTGCTTGGCTGAACTTTGCTGTGTGCATATTCACATTTGGCCTGGGTCTGAGATCAGTGAGCTCTTTCTCTTCCATGTAATTGAATACATCACAGGAACTACACAGGATTTTTTATTTATTTATTTGTTTGGGTTTTTTTTAAGAACTGCCTGCTTCAAACTGTAAGCAGAAGAATAATAAAACCAGAATTATGGAGAGACTGTGAGAAAAGCAAGTCTTTCATCTTCATCAGCTGATAAGGGACCTGAAATTTTGGTTGACTGGATAATGAGATTGGTAGTTATTGCCAAAGGAAAAAAAACTAGTGTAGAAGATAGAATCAATTAAAGTTTCATAGTACAGACTGGGAAAAGAAGTAGAGCAATAGAAGGAGCTGTACACTAAGGTTAAGAAATGATTCAGGAAGGGCAGTTGAAGGTGGAAAACAAATGAGAACGAAAGGGAAACAGTCAGGAGGATGACAAAATATGGGGACAAATTGTTCAGATGTGAAGGAAAAGGAAGGGAACTGAATCTGCTGTGCAGGTAGTGGAACTGCAATGCAGGGTATGACGAGAGCTGAACATCAAAAAAAGAATGTTTTAGACCATGCAGTTGAAATTAAATATCTGAGGAGTTTTTACTGGGAGAAACTAGAAACCAAAGTTCCAAAGGTGATGACATATTAACAGAAAACAAACAGGGGTGGGATGAAAAAGTATTGAAAGGGAGAAACAGAAAAGAGGTGGAAAATCAAATAGATTGGTTGTGGTTTCACCAACTGGCAACTAAGGACCACTCAGCCACTCACTCACTTTCCCTGCAAGTCCCCAGTAAGATGGGGAGGAGAATCAGAAAAAGGTAAAACCACTGGACTGGGAAAAGAAGTTTACTAATGTAAATGTAAAATTTAGTAACACTAGCAGTAAAAATGACAAATGTAAAGGAGAGGGAGAAAGAGGAATGAAATCCAAGAGCAATGGTGATGCACAATGAAATTGCTCACCACCCGCTGACCGATGCCCAGCCAGTTCCCCAATACTGATTGACATCTCCCCCTCAACTCCCCTCAGTTTGTGTGTTAAGCACAGAATCATAGAATCATTTAGTTTTGACAAAACCATTAAAGTCCTCAAGTCCAGCCATTAACCCAGCAGTGTCAAGTCTGCTAAGCCTTGTTCCTGAGTGCCACATCTACCAAATCTTTTAAATACTTCCAACGATGGTGACTCTACCACTTCTCTAGGCAACCTGTTCCAGGGCTTGACAACCATTTTCATGAAGAAAGTTTTCTTCATATCCAATCTAAACCTCACCTGGTGCACATTGAGGCCATTTCCTCTTGTTCTGTCGTTTGTTACCTGGGAGCAGAGACCAACCCCCACCTGGCTACAACCTCCTTTCAGGTAGTTTTAGAGGGAGACAAGGTTCTCCCAGAGCCTCCTTTGCTCCAACTGCATCAGCTACTATGAAGAAAATCAACTCTATCCCAGCTGAAACCAGGTTAAGGATAAGATTAGAAAGAGAAGATTGCATCTACACAGCCATGTTCCCCTCTGCAGACTGGAAATGAGCCGCAAATTCCTGACTGACAAAAACTGGACGCAATTTTCTCAAATATAGTCTTATTTCACCCCTCCTTCCATACAAATCACATGACAGCAATCAAAACACATAGACACTGTTAGCTTCACCTGCTGTACAGACCAGATCTGTTTTGGGAACAACTAAGTCAAGGAGGCTTTTTCTGCTACAGTCCTGCTGCAGTTGTTGTAGAACATGAAAAGTGTATGAAGAAGGAATGACAATAAAACAAAGGAGATGGTCTTGATAAAAGCAAGAGGATGTTTTGCCAATTGGTTGCCCTTAATTCTGTTCCTGAGCTGAGAATAACCTTTAAATTGTGTTACACATTTACTGGTGCAGTGCTGCTTGTTTTCTGGGAATGTTATAGCACTCCCTGGCATCTGAATTGCAAAGACACAGCACGTTTATACCTCCAACTGTAAATATACAATGGAAATGTCTTGGAGGAAACAGGTAGAAAAGGGAATACAGAAAATCTTGAAAAATATCTACCTTTTGAGGCACTATGAACAGGACAGACTGTTCATCTGTACATCTGATTTTCATCCATAAAATGAAGCTATAGAACCTTATCTCTTCACTAAATGTCTAGGGTGCCTAATATTTTCATACTTGTAAGCATAAGATTGCAAGGATTATGAATGCCACTAATAAGTTTGTGGGGAAGCAGAGAAGTCTCTGTCTTCAGGGAGAACTATGAAATAAGAAGTAACATATCACCAACTAACTAACAAAACCAAAACAAGTCTCCTTCTGCTTATCGTCTCTGCACACCAGAGAAGAAATGGGCTCTGTTAGAAAAGTAATATTTTGTCAGGTAGTTGTGACATAATGAAAAGGCACAGGGGAAGTGCTTCTGAGTTCCTTGGGCAATTTTAATTCTGAAATTTATTGGCGGTATAATCACTTTTAAATCCTAACAGCATTCTTGGAAAGGGAGTTATATGTATTATTTTGTCAAGGCTATTAAACTTCTGGAAAACTCTATTTATTTAAGATGTAGTTGCTTGAAAATATTTTTAGTAGCTAAAAAATGAAACATGTATTGTAAAAATACTATATCGCAATTATTTAACTCTAATTCTTTTCCAGCTTCCATTCTATGTTTTTTTTAAATTCAGATAGATAGTAATCAGCAAAAGAACAACATAAGTTACTTAGAAAAAGTTGAATATTTATCAAATATTAATGCATTTCTTTATGAATTCAGGGAGCTGAATGTTAATGAAATTCTTTCTTTCAAATTACATCCATAAAGGCAACATTAGATAAGAACTGTTATCAAGGGTAAAATGTGATTATATCTCTGGTTTTCTCTTTACTAGTTTCGAATGACGGAAATCAAAGAAAAAGTATTTAGGATATTTCTGGGTTTTAGACAGATTAAAAATTCATTCAAAGCACAACTGCTCTTGTCCTTACATGTATACATAGTTTCTTTCAAACCAAAATATTTTATTCATTATTGTGTATTTAACAGTAGTTTTAGAAAAGAAAAAAAAAAATACTTGTATCAAATGATTTTATATTTCAGAATTTCAGATAACCAAAAGGAAATAAGAATCATATGATATCTTTAAGTTGATCCTAACTGAGCTTTTTTGGTGAATTATTTAGATCACTTTTACATGCCATTTCAAGCACCATGGTTAGAACCATCTTGAGAAACAGCTAGAAGTTCCTTTAGTGATGAATAGAACAGGACTAACACTTTCCTGTGTAATAGAACATAATAAACATCCAATGCCTTCTTATGTACGCTCATGATTCTGAAAACTTAGGGATTTAGACTCACACATTCAGCAACTTTGACAGGTATTGACTGTTTTTTAACTGTACGGACTTATTTCAAGTTAAATGTAGGTGATGCATTTGTAAGTTTGAATTTGGATTGGTACCACAACTTCTGGCATACAAATGTGTGGAACCATTTGCCATCTCTGTTGCAATTTAAGTGCTGTTATTCTCATTAATTATCTTTGCATGTGTGTACCCTGTTTTGCTGGTTTACCTGAAAATCTCAGTTCAGGCAGACAGTCAGAAAATTTGGTGTTGAAAAGATGGCTTGAAAGTATTAAGATTTATTTTCTGTTCCAGAAAAAAAGAAAAACCCAATAAAATTAATTCTTTCCCTGTGCATTTTGGGTTATAGATTTTCTGAAAAAAAACTTGGTAACTGTATTTGAACAGTTGGTACTTAAAGAGAGTTACGTGTTCATGCTTTGGAACCAAAACCTGATGGTAACTGTAGTACACAAAAATTAGGCACATGAGCTATAATAAAAAGAAAGATGGACTTGATTGGGATTTGGTATGGGCCAGTGTGCCTAAGTACCCCGGCTGAGCCAAAGCTCATTTCACTGTATCCTTCCTTCTGTTGTACCAGCATTAGCAGATAGATGAAGGTGCTACTACGTGTAAAGCTTCCTGGACTGAAATTCGCTGCACACGAGTTTAAAACTAGCATCTATGTTGAGAGAGTAGACATGTAGCTATGTAAAGAATACCAGTTCCAGCAGGTAAACTGTGATTTTATTTCAGAGCCTAACAAGCTATAGTTTACGTTAATCATCTTGTTCCTCTAAAACCGGTGCTTTCCAAAGTATCCTTACTGTGAGAAACAGTTAACCCAATGATGCAGAAAGTGTCTGGTAAACCAAGTACCTAAAAAGAGAGAGGTTTATATTTTCTCTGATGAAAGCAGCCAGCCCCTCCACCTCTGACAGTTGTAGTGAGAAGGTCACAGACACCCTGTCACTCTGAGGCAGAGGATTTCTCTCTAGGACTCAGTTTCTGCCAATGCGGCCCCCAGATGCCAGTCATTCCCAGCTCTGAGGCCCAGCACCAAGTAGCTTGGTCCCAGTGGTGACCGATCTGAGAATCCAGAGCTAGAAATCACCCATGAGAATCTCTGTCTTCTGTCTGTCTACTGAGGCCAACAGACCATGATGCTCCATTAGACACTGGGATTCTTGTCTCTTTATGGTAGTTTATTACCCCAATTTAGACAACTATGTAAAATGTTGGTCTGATTACTTGAATCTTCATAAACATTTTCAAAATCAAATTTTCACAGTCAAATCTTTGCATGTCAAATTTTCGCATGTCAAATTTTCACATTTTCACAATGAAATAGGTTGATCCACTCCACTCCACTTACATGAGCCCTAATTACTGCAATCTCAGTGAATAATCACATGAGCAAGGATGGAGTAGGAGTGTGCTAATAAGTTACTCAGACTAAGACATTAAAGGTTATATGCCTTATATGCCAGTGAGTTCGGGGCACTATGTCAGGGATAAACTTCATGCATCAGTTTTGCATGATCTATCATGAATTCCTTGCACACTGCTCTACTGTCTATTAGATGTAGATTATTAAGTTATCTCTCATGCGTTCATTCTTGAAGTCTGATCAGAAAAGAAGAAAAGTTATTTTAATTCAATCAGAACATTGCATAAATAAAAATTCTAGCTTGACACAGAATGTACTCTAGCAATCTGTAATCACAATTGTCGATACTCTGAATTATAAGTGCTTGTTTTTAAGTAACTTTACTTTAGCAAATTAGAATATAGTGAAGGAAAGGTTTTTTAGATTGCTATTTCTTCCAAATCAGGATTAAAAAATACCTCATAGTCCCAGGCAAAATATGTTCACAATTATCTCCAGTGCAATAGCTCATGCACATGTGCTGCTTAAGGATGTGAAAATAGGCTCTGCTGTGAAACAGTGAATGGATTACCTAATTTTAAAATACATGTTTGCGCTGTAACCTTGCAGTTCTCAAATTATTTTTCAGAAACTGTAGTAATAACAATGGGGTTTATTGTACTTGATGGCCATGTTTTATATTTTTGTTTCAGGCCGTTCAAAAAGATCTGCAGTGACACCATACCTTGTCTGCACTGATGAACATTCCAGAATCTCTAGATTGCCTCTGCTGCACCTGTAATGCACTATGTGTAAGGCACAGTACTCTTCTGCTGCCTCCCATCCATACTGTCTGTACTATTCCGCATAGGAACCCTGTATGGCTCCAGCCATTAAATTCTGTGCATAAAACCTGAAGAGAACAAGAGTCTTTCTGTCTACAGTCCTGTGAATGTGTCATGAATCTGCCATGTATCAAGATAGGCCTTAAAATGGTTGAGATGGAAAGCTGTCATTTCTATATCTCATACAAAAACCCCACAGTAATTATGAGATTCGTTATTTCCAATTTGGTTGTTTACAAAAATATTAGCAATTAAAATGTGCAATGGACAATTTTCTGTCTTTGATGCCAGCTGGCAGGCCACGACTTGCATCCATAAACCTTGCAAAACAGGTTGGTCACACCCAAATTGGATGTCAGGAACATTTCTTAATTCTTACTAGTTCCTGAGTGAGTACACACTGACACTGGCCAAATATCATGTCAAGAACCGTGTTAAAAATCCAACAGATTTGGGAAAATGCCTAAATCCCTGCATAGGCTCTGTTTAATTCAGCAGTATGGAGGCAGTTCCAACTGGAAATGAATCCAGGCAGAGTGAGTTAATAAAGTCAGTCATTAAATACAATATCAGAATGTTTGATGAATGCTTATTATGGCAGTTACAAACTCCTTTAGGAAATTTTAGCAGAGAAGAAAAAAATTCACAATTGTTTTAGGAATTTTAGCTTAACTTCTCTGGTGGGAAGTCTTAACCTCCTGAATTGCTTATTTAAAAAAAAGTAATATCTCAATCACAGAGAAAAATACAGAGGGCTAGAAGATGAATTCCCTACTCTGTCCAAGTGAATTGATATCCCATTCAGTGTCCTGGTCAGTGAAAAACACTTTTGGTGTATGGTGAGGGCAGGCAAAAATCAAACTTTTGTGAGTGGGCAATGAAAGAGGAAATGGATGTACTATAAATGTTTGGAAGTATTTAATTATCAAAAGCCACTATACACTAAAATCTTGATAATATCTCAAAATGTTTTCGATCAGAGCTCAGCTTATGTGCAAAGGATAACTGCAAAGAGCCTCTGCAAATGGGCTGTACTCATGAAAGACAAAGAGAGCCACTCACAAAACCCAATGTAATTTTGTGAAATAACTTCAAATTTAAGAGTGGACTAACAATTGGAATTTAAATTAGAGATTGAGAGCTGTCTCTTTTACTCTAACTTCATGTAGTTTGTGTGTGTGTGTGTACCTGACTGTGTTTATATACACGAAGCAAGGCAATATACAAATAGGAAATTATTATTTCTGGAGTTCTGGACTGCTATGTCACAGTATGAATTATAGCAGGTTATTTTCTCATGCAAGTTCATTGCTAATACATTAAGTACCCTAGAGTCTGTAGAAGTGCAAAAGTAAAGGAAAAACACTTCTATATAGAAAGTTATGCAGGGCTTGTTTTTCTGGGGCTTTTTTTTTTTTTTTAATTCAACTATCCTATGGCAATTTTTATTTTTAACAATTCTACACTAACACAGATGGCAACATCCTTCTTTCTGGCCAAATCCTGCTTGCCAGATTTTGCAGAGAAAACGTCCCTCAGCTGTCAACTGCAGCACAGCTCAAAAGCTGCTCTGTGGCTGCAGTTGCACTGAAAAGCAGTGTAAACAAGGCTTTCCTTCTCATGAGAAAACAGATTGTGAAATATTGGGAAATTTATTCTGTCACTCAGCTGTCACTCAGTTTCCATCAGAGGAGAATGCAAGAGTCTTCAAGAAAAGAAGGAAGTGGTGTCTAGTTCACAACTGCCTGAAGTTGTCCTTCTTTGTTGTAGCTCTTTAAAGAGGACACAGAGATAAAAATGCAACATACCAACGTTTCCCTCAGTCTGTGGTTCCTGATGTACAGAGATTGACAGGCTCTGCCTTCACTGATATCGAATACTATGTTACACATACTTCTGTCTGGGGCTGAATATGCTGTCCAGATATTTTGATTCAATTTTTCTAAAAACGTCATTCTTCAGATTCCTGATATAATGTTTGTATGCAGCAGAGGAGAAAATGGTGTTTCAGAAGAATAATTCACTGAGCTAAAACCACTGTGATCTGAGCTTTTTGAAGAACACAATGACTAAATTTGCTTCTAAGTCCAAATCAGATTTCACTGACTGGGTCACAATTTAAGTTCCTGCTGGCTTCACAAAATGGTAGGGTGAAATTTAATGTTTGTAGCTTTGCATGCTGTACGCTGGCATCTGCAATTAAAATTTTCTTGGTTGTGATGAAACCATATGACATGCAGTACAGAATCTAAGATAGACATTGACATAACCCAAATCTGTCTCAAAAATAAATTAGAAGCAAGCTTTGCTGAGCACAGCCACTGTATATGCTGCTGGATCTGGGTGGTGAACTGACAGGGAAAATAATTTTCGCAGATCAGTGATGGAGTGCTTTGCAAAACTTACAATGTGATGTGACTCACAGGTTTCACCGCAACTGAAATAATAAATAAAATGGACTTAGCAACACAGTAGTTTGAGGCATGTAATTAGAAAAAAATTCTCCTTTCTTCTAGAGTAATGACTACAGCACAAAGAAAAGTACAGAACTGATACTAAAAAAGAAAAAGAAAACTTTTCTGCTCTGTATTAGGTAGATGCTGATCATGCAAATGGCCAGTTTTGTCTCTGCAGGACAGAAATTTCTGACTTTCTGGTGAGGATCGGGGAAAAAAAATCAATTTCATCAATGAGAACAATGAAAACACATGTATTTCTACAAGACTCTCAGGAAACAGAGAATTCACTAGTATGGTAGTGTATGGATTGCATGAAGGTACCAACTGAAGTTTTTATTATATTTCTCCTTTTAGCAAGTGTTTTTTTCTCTTTTTGTTATTCTTTTGATCCTTATCGAACCACTAAGGAAGACATTAAGTACTCAATTTTTTTTTCTCTTTCTGAAAAAATTACAATTGAAAGAGTTTTCAAATTACATACTAGAAATAGCCCTAGGAGATATTGTCAGCTTTTTTTTCTCTTTTCCTGTTTCTACTGTATATAACATTATGCAATCATTGGCTTAACATCTTAGTGCTGGATATTATCTGTTAAGAAAGTGTTCTGTTTGTCATAAGAATCACAAACCAGCATAAAGCTGAAGGTGCCTCTACTTGAGGAGGTTGTCTTTGGCAGCAGCTTGCAGAACCTTCTTGGGAAGAGAAGGAAAGAGCAGATTTCTGTAACCTAGCAGTTTCTACAGACATAAGGACTTTTTGAGTGGCAGGTTGCTGTTAGGTCTCATGTTTAATAATCACTACTCCACATGGTGTCTCTGTACAGTTGCACTTGGAAACTCCACCACGATTTTGCCCCTACAACATTTTGCAGGAGTTGTTTGCAGCCCTGATTGCAAAATGTCTTTCATGCTGTTTAAAACTGTTATCTTTGGCCATAATAAGCCATAACATGAAAGGAAACCAGCACACTGCTTATCCCTCATAGTTTCACTAGCTTGCTGTATTATATGAAACAGTGCATATGATCCTTCTCACTCCCAGCTTTATGCTCTCTCTGACTTTACAGACCCCCAGTCCTTACAAGGAGGGCTTGTAAGTCATCTGTTTTCTAGGCTGAAGAGTTACACTCCTTTTAGCCTCTTTTTCTGTGAAAATTATTCCTTATCTTTCTTCTAATTACTCTTGTTTTCTAACGTACCACAGATTTCACAGTACCACAATAACCCGTAACCCTGATTATTCCTAATTTTACTGGTCTCTTTAACCCGTGATACTTGCTGTGCTTATTTTTTCGGAGAACTTTCAATAGCGAGCCTCACATATCTTTTCTGATTTGACATCTTTTACACTAATATAGAGCTAGCATCGAGCTCATCATTTTGGGTGGTTTTTGGCATGTGTACTATGTCATACCAGGCACACATAATCTGTTTTCTACATTGTAACCAGGGTGCATGATAAAGACATCATCAAATCAGACAATTGTATCCCCAGCAAAAAGGTCACAGACTTCAGTAAATGGCACTTAGTTTCATTTTTTTTGTTAGGCCTTCAACAGGAAAAGAGTGCTAAATGTGGACTTGTGATTTTGGAAATCATTTAATGTAATATGATGTTTCTGACCTTAGAAGTAGAACATGCAGCTTGCAAAAGTGTATAAAGACCAAGACATAATTACAGAATTACCAAAATGTTATAGATGATAAAAGGCATGGCTGACATATAATGTGTAAAACATTAACCATCAAAGGCTCTAAACCATTGGTAACTGTAAAAAAAAAATAGGGAGGAAGCTGGACACTCTTCCACTGCTCAGAGAATAGTCTATTCCATGATGTGCTGAAATGAAAGCTAGTGACATGAGGTGGACTTTACTAAAAATACACTTACTGCACTAAGAAAAGATACAAAAATAAACGTTGATGAAAAATTAAACACAAAAGAGAGAAGTTTTTAACAAAAATTGTAGTTCATTCTATGCTTGTGACTAATCAGTTCTCTCTAAATTAATTGGTACTATTCTATAAAACATAGGAAGGCAGCTTAAGTGGCTTTCATTGTCTTTATGATACGAAAAGAGTTCTTAAATTAATATCATAGTCTTTGATGGACAGTGGAGTTTTCAAAATGAAATGGCTGATAAACAGTATTTTGTAGTGATTGAAATGATGAGAGTTCAAACTCAGTGACAGATTTCAGCTATAAACAGAGTGGGAAAATGGATTTTGAAGGTGTCAAAACCATATTTTTTCCAAGTTTCTGCTGAGAAACATTTTAAAGAAAGGTCTAGTTTTATTTTTTCAGATAATTTTACAAGTGTCAAGTTGAATAAAAATGAATTTTGAAAAGGACAGAAGTTCATTGACATCAAAAGTGTCTTTGACACAAAGAAAATGTTACAAACTGACTACTGAAAAATGTATTATTCAGCAGCTCAAATTATAAAATGAACAGCTCATCAAAATAAGTATATTTGAAAAATGTATAAATATGTTGATTTTATAAAAAGAAAACCAAACTCATGCAATAGAGATTTTTATCAGTAATGGACTCTGTCTTGGTTTGCAAAATCAAACATTTCATTTCTAGGATTCTTCTTGTCTACAAGTAATGCCTGTAACATTAAAGTATGAAATGCTGTCTTCCTAAAAGAGAGATCAGTCTTCATATTTACTGTATTCCTTGTATATTCCTTCTGTTGCCATCATGTGATCACTAAACACCTCAGGCCAGAATACAAAACTTCTTTAGGCACCCAAGTCTCATTTCAAACCAACACAAGTCAAAATCTCTTTGTGTAATTTCCACTGAATATATACTGAATGACTAATAGCATATTTTACTGCTAGTGTTGTTAGTATAGCACTCGTGTTTTTTGTCAGGTCCGCATGCTGTAATTTTCTGCCTTGACTTTACAAATTTATTTCATTTTTATTTGTTGTGTCCTTACAGTGCTCCTGGTCAGCAGATTCTCTAATAACTAATTTTAAAAATGTTAATGCAGTTGAATGTATTTCACATAATGCATAAATTTATATATTCTTGCCAAATGCAACCTTCCAAAAAGACTCCTCAAGATAGCAGATCTTAATTTCCCTGTTTTCTCCAGATGCTCTCAGGTCATGTGTTTTGAAGTAACCCTGGCTTCAGCAAAATCCTTTGAGTAACTCCTGCTACTTGACACAGTATACATACCATAAATTGTCTTCTGTGCTGTAGATTCTTTTTCTTAATTATGAAACCAAGTAAATTAATTTGTAGTGTGGAAATTTAAACAATATGCCAGCTGTTCTGCTGTGAATTTTTTCTGTTTGGGGAAAGATGCCAATTGGCATTTTTGGATTTACATCCAGATAAGAAAATTTTTGGAAAGTATTACCTTTGCCGTTTTGTTCCCCTACTCTTTTCATATACAGCTCAACAATCTACCCCTGTTTTGCTCACTTGGTTGTGCATGAAGTGGAGATCTTTCTCTGCACATCAATGTCTTGAGATCAGACTCAGACCACTTCCGTTCCATAGGATTTGGATAACAATCCTGTTTTCTTTCAAGAACTTCATATCCCTCATCCTGTTCCCTATGGTTATTTTGCAGTTTTATTGAGAAATTTTCTGTAAGTCGACATTTCTTTCATGGATTAAAAAAAAGAAATTAGGAAAGGATTGTAGGAAGGCAGAATACCTCTTGTAAAATCAGTTGATATGGTTGAAACAGAAAGTTTAAAGAAAACAAAGCATTTCTTTAGATCTGAAAGAGAAGTGCAAGCAAGCTCAGTGTATTTGGAGTAGAGATCAAAACAGATGCATCAGACCAGACGACTGATTTATGCAAAGTGAAGTGATCTACTAATATTTATGGAAGAAAGTAATTTCCTCAGATATTCCTAGAATCACAGAATAATAGGATATCCTTAACTGAAAGGGACTCACAAGGAGTGAGTTCAGCTCCTGGCCCTACACAGGACATCCCCAAGAGTCACATCATGTGCACAAGAGCCTGTCAGGCTTTGTGCTGTGACCAGTTCCCTGGGGAGCCTGTTCCAGTGCCCAACCACCCTCTGGGAGAAGAACACTTTCCTAATATCTACCCTAAATCTCTCCTGACACATCTTGACATAAACTTCTTAGTTTACCTGACAGAATTTTAATAGCCAATGAATGCCTTATTCACAACTATTAGGGGTATAAAAGTGGAGATCTCATCCCCTAAGCCCCCATCACTGTTCTGAGTCAGATCAAGGTCATCGTTGTCTTGCTCTGATGTGTCAGTGACAGCAGTAGATGTTTTATTGCTTTAAGTAATGCCACACAGGAAGTTCATAAAGCTGATGTCTGCAGTCTTGCTGACATGGAAGGTGATGGGTGGCATTGTGATCTTAAGATTAGAAATGTAAAGATTTGGCATGGAAAACGTTATTAAAAGTTATGGTTTGGTACACATGCTCAAAGTATCTCTGTGAGGAAACTTTTCAGAGAGCTTTTGTTAGCAATCAGTACAGTATTATTTTTAATTTTCCTGTAAATTGACAGTCAGGATATTGCTATTTTCTCTTTTCCTAAGAACAATTAATTAATCTTTGTACCCGAGCAATCTTTTGACAGGGAAATGTAATAAGATTGGGAAGTAACTACTGGCCAAAGGGAAATGAGAAGTGAAAAAATTTGAAGCTGGAAGTGGACAGCAGAGCAAATTAAAAGTAAAATAACTTAGAATGACTTTGGAATCAGAGAGTTCAGCACAGAGAAGTTGTAAATGGGTTTATTCTCAGTGATTGTTTGTAACAGAGGAAAAGTAAAGTGAAGGAAGATGGGACACTCATCCCATTCCTGTACTTTACCACATGACAGATGATTCAGCTCCCATCTGTGGGCAATTGCAACAGCGATTAGCATTAGTGCTATAGTTAGGATTAGAGGTCAGGGTTAGGTATTGGGATTTAGGGTATGATTGGGCTTCGGGTTATTGTTAAACTACGGTTAGCATTGGATTTATAGGTTAGGGTTAGTGCTCCAAAAAGAATTCAATAAAAAATCCCAAGTGAAAGATTTGATGATTGCATAATCTTAATACTTCTAGTGATGTAGACTGATTTGGTCACTAAAACATAGAAACTGACCCCAGCCTAATGTGCATTATGAATTTAGCCCTAAACAGATATGCATACCGGTTCATGAGAGAGGAAGAGAGACAGGGTCTTTAAACAGCTGCAGTGGCTGCTAAATATATATGTAGGGTCACATAAGCTTATTAATAATATTAGTAATATCTGGTGTCTATCTTCCTGGTGATGAAGACTTCTATAGACTAAGTATCGTGCAGATTGTGAAGAAAAAATTCCTCCTCCACAACTAGGAAACAGACCCGCTCTTGCATCCTTTGGCATATATTTCAGTCTAGTTGCTGGAATAGGCTTTAAAAGAGCAGCGGGAGAGCCTTGGAAGCATTTACCTTTTCACACCCGGTCAAACAGCTTTGCATTACTTTCTGCCTCTCTCACTGTTTAGAAGCGCACTAAGGTTGCCACTGTAAGCATTTAGTAAGAAGGAATTAAACTGTTTACCTCATACTATAAAGTGCACATGGAGGTGCGTGTTCAACACTATATACTTGTGTCTGCTTTCTGACCCTGAGTGTCTGTTTACAATTCCCATTGACATGAAAGAATAAACTGTCCTCAAATACCTCAGCAGACACTTTTGTCACTCAACTATTTCATGCTGAAGATAAAGAAAATAGTCAGCTGTGGCTGACTTGGAGAGCTGGATAACCTGAATAATTTTAGCTTGAGATGATTAGCCATGCAAAACAGTCTTATTGAATACAAAAAAAATACACTCCACAGTATCTAGTCTGTATATAATCAACTTCTGAATCAGAATGCTCTGAATGCTCATGTTCTGAGAACCAAATGCTGGAGCGCATTATTGTAATAGGATGTATCTCAGTATGTATTATTCTAGGACAGCTTTGTCAACGAGTTGTTTACCTAAATGAGTTTATCCCTTCTAGTAAGATGAAAATAAATATGCCATATCCTTGGAATTAATTCAGATCATTCAACTTACTAAAGCATTCTTACTTCTAGTGCACGAAATAAAACTGGAGTTTCAGTACCTCAATATATCTGTAGATATTGCAAATCAGTTTTTATAAGAACTGGCTGAACCAATTGCTTGCCTGGATGAAAACTAAAAACAAAACAAAACAAAACAAAAACCAAACAATCTACATTGCTCTAAAAGTTTTAGCAAAAATATACAATTTATACCATGTTTCATAATTTGGTCAAGCCAAGCAAAACATTAATTTTATTTAGATTTAAGTTATGTAAAACTTTGTTGTGGTTCAAATTGTGTCTTAAATGTATTTCCCACTTTTTACTTCTGCTTGAATCTTTCTGGATTTTCAATCTTTCCAGCTATTTTACAGAAAACAAATACTTAACTTTTTAGATAAGCATGTGCAAACCATAAGATTTCTTCTAGTCTGTTTGTCACAAATAAGTGTATGAAAATACAATAACTTTTCTGCCAGCAAATATAATGTAATATTTCAAACAGGGTAGTCTTCCTCCTCTAGGCAACTCAGTGAAATTTGTTAAGTTGCCATAAACAGAATTGGTTTTTAGAAATATTAAATGACAATATTAGACTACCTTTTTCCAGTTCTTTTGCACTTCTCTTTAATACTTGGTTGTTTTTCTATCACTAATATAGTCTGGAATTTTTAATTAAGCTTAAGAGTTACAACCAAACCAAGTCCATAATTTACTGTTAGTATCTTTTTACACATTCTCAAGCTATACAGTGGAACTTTTTTCCCATTCATTAATAATATTACAGAAAAAATCCTTACACAAAAAAGGTATATTTAGATTTCTTTTATACTTGAAGTCATCAAATAGTTTCACCTATAAATTGAGAGAGGGAAATTGCTTTGTTTGCATCCACCTTTCAAAAAAAAATTTTGGAAGTGTTTTCAATTTTAAATCTTATGCAGATATGAGCTAAATACTTAAAAATAAATAACGTATTTTTAATACAGTTAAATTTGTAAGTATTTTTTAATTATTAAAAATATTTTATGGGGTTTTTTCCTGTTTCAGCCAAGTGGGGGGCTGACCTTGCTGGGGCACCAGCTGCCCATCAAGCCATCCATCATTCCTCCTCCTCAAATCAATAAGAGGAGAAAAATACGATGAAAGGCTCACGGTTCAATATAAGACAGGGGGAGATCACTCACTCCCCAGTTAGTGTCATGGGCAAAACAGACTCAATTTTGGGAAATGAATTTCATTTATTACCAATCACATCAAAGTAGGATCATGAGAAACAAGACAAATTCTTAAAAATAACATCTCTCCACCCTGTCCTTCTTCCTGAGTTCAAATTTACTCTGGATTTCTCTACCTTCTCTGCCTCAAAGGGTGCAGGGAGAAGGGGAATGAGGGTTGTGGTCAGTTCATCACACATTGACTCTGCTGTTCCTCACTTCTCACACTGCCCCTGCTCTGGTGTGAGGTCCCTCCCATGAGAGACAGTCCTCCATGAACTTCTCCAACACGAACACAGGCTGCAGTTCTTCACGAACTGCCCCAGCGTGGGTCCATTCCATGGGGTCCATTTTGGGAATGCATTGCTCCAGTGTGAGTCCCTCACGGGGTCACAAGTCCTGCTGGCAAACTTGCTCCATTGTGGACTCCTCTCCACAGGTTCTGCCAGGAGCCTGCTCCTCGCTAATGGGCTCAGCTTTGCCCAACAGTGGATCCATCTTGGAGCCATCTGACATTGGCCCTGTCAGGCACAAGATGAGCTTCTGACAGCTTCTTACAGAAGCCACCCCTGAAGGCCCTTTGCTACCAAAACCTTGCCATGCAAGCAGAGTCCAAGCCACCAAACCTAAAGCATGTAATTTGTACAGCTCTCATCCTTACCAGGCTTGAAATTCAGCTAAAGGACGTGGTTTCAACTTCATCTACTGACAAAGTAGGCCTCTAAAACACAGGAAATTCTTGTTTCTTTTAAAAGCTGTTACATGAATAAGGTTTCACAGGCAAGGGCCTATTTCAGAAGTTTAAGGCCACTCTCAGCCCCAGGATAACTTGCAGAATCCCTTTGAAGTCAACTTGAGCTAAAGGAGAATGAATTTGTTACAGAATTCTGTCTTGAGAACTTGTCAGCTAAAGTGCCTTTGGTAACAGCCAATTCAGTGCACTTAGACCTCTGTTACTGTCCCTGAATAGTTCATATTCATGCAAGCAAAACAAAACCCCAAAAATTTGACTCAGTTCTTGTCCTCGGCTCTCACAGTTATAAAATCTTGTCACCTTGAGTTAGATCCTAGCTTTGACAACCTCAGTCAAGGGCAAAGATTTGTTTTGACTTTGGTTATCAGAATTGGAATAATTCATTTTATTGGAAAAAAACCCCAAAACACCACAAAATGAAACAAACCCCAACCAAACAAAACCCAAATAAACCCCTCTTCTTTTGTCTCCAATTTCCAGGAATGCTTACTTCCAAGGAATTGGAGGTACAATTAAATTAATTTTTGGTTTTGGTGTTGTAGTCTACATGTTTCTAACTGCTTTAAGAATCCGAAAGATGAAAATAAGGTTCTGTGAACAGGAGGAGAAACATTCAGTGACACAACTCGCTGTCACTCTTTAAAACAACTCTAAAAATAGGATTCATACTGATGTAAATTAGAGCTGAAATTATTGATGTTTTTGCATCAGCCCTTCTCTTCTGTTACTACAAAAGGGTACAGATTTGTGTTTTTTCCATTCCCACTCTACATCCCCCTTTGTTATCAAAATTTCTTCTCCAATAAGAACACATACCTCTGATCTCTACTTGCCCAGTCTTTTATACATGGCCTTTCTCTGTGTTATTTTTATATTTCTTATAATACATAATTATAAATTATTTTAAAACTTATATTTTTATATAATTTTATATTCCTTGTGTCTTCAGACTTGGACTTCAAGCTCTTCTGTGTTTCCTGCTCTCTACCAAATTTATCTTGTAGCACAAGCTGTAGTCTCCACACGGCTCCCACAGAGGCATCAAATCTCTTGAGAGTAGAGGAAGCAGGGGTAGGGAAATGGGCAAAGTGCATAAGAAGAGATCTTTCTCTCTATTCTGAGATAGATCTGCTTCTCTTCACTGCTTATGTATGTCCAGTGATCTCTTTCCTCTCTTTGAAAGTCTACCACACAGTTTGAGAACCTCTTATAGAAAACTGAGGTTTAATTATAACTTTATTTATCTTCCTATCACAGTTGTTCATACCATGTGTATCTTCATAGACAAATGCTGCCATTTCATAAAAGCAAGGTTTGGTAAGCAGAAGAAGAAACAAAAAAGAGGTTCAAACACATGCAGAATTTACCAAATGTCTACGTCTTAAGTATTTAGCTGTACAGTCTTGCAGACAGTGTGCTATCTTACCATATTACAGTTTTAACTTATTGAGATATGAAGCATTAGAAATGCAATTATCCCAAAATCAAACAAGTACTTGTATCGGTGTCACTAAAATTGTTTTATCAGTGGTATTGAGGTCATGTTCCTCATTTGATTCTAAAAGGGTGTAAACCTCCCAAAATCAGTAAGACTAAATTCTAGGGTAGCTTTGGAAGCAGGAACATTTATCAACCAGACAAAGGACCTCTTTGCTTTATAATCACTGAGCAATCTAGTGAAGATGAAGAATACTAAAGTGAGGAAGATACTTTTTGTATAATTATGAGAGAACTATATAAAGGAGAAATGGGAGTAGAGATAAGCTACTTCATGATGCGCTATGGAAATTATTTTCAAAAAAGGTATTTTCACTTTAAATTAGGATGAAAAGTTATTTTGCAATAAGTTGTACCACACAAAATAGTTTGGCAAAGGATCTTTGCAGAAGTTAATTCACAATGAGACAATTTCAGACCTAGTTATGTATATAAAGAAAAGATTGCATAATTGCTGAAAATACTGTGGGAAAATCATGCAAAGAAAATTATACAAAACCACATGCTTTTCAGTTACACAAAAGTCAGACAAATTACACTTTCTGCAGCTAAAATAAAAAAAGAACAAAAGGCAAAGATGAGACATAATGTTTTGGAGAAAGTGGAAAGAGATGTATGAACAGCATTTCAATTAATGTTGGTCATAAATTATTTTAAAAAAACAACTTGTTTTTAGTCATCTACTTATGCACATATTTCTTATGCATCTTTCTAATGTTCTTCTTAATGTTCCTATTTCTAAATATTGACATAGATTTATTCTAATTGAATAAACAAAGTTTCACTTATGGAATGAGTAAACAATGGAACAGAAACTTCTTTTGAAATTGTTTTCTAATGAAATGACAGTGCTATTTCTTTTTTCTTGTTTTCCAGCCATGTCTTTATAATGACTATCCAGTACTAGAGAAGGCAAGAACACTGTAAATCAATTATTTACAATAACTCTAGAAACAAACCTGTCTATTGACATCTTAGGTTTTGATTCATTTTGAAGGAATCTAGTTAATTCTGTCATAAGTATTGGTTCTTGGTTCTTGATATTGAACTTTGCAAATACAACTGGTATTTTTTCTGTATGGTTTTAAAACACTAAAGTTTAAATGATGCCATTTTTATACCAAATAAATCACAAATCTTTTTTTTTACTGTTAAACCAATCCTAGATTCTGTCTTGCAATGTGTATACCTCAATACTAGGCCTATGTGAATTTGTTGACACTATAAAAAATGGCAAAAAATTAAAGGGGCAAAGATATTTCAGGCATAGGTCACATTCTTCTTAGGTTAAGAGACTTTTCATTTTTGATTAAGGAAGCCCAGTTTTTCAAATACAGAGACAGTTTTATGAGCTTAGAAGTGTGTTGTATAATTCATACATATTTGCCCTTTAACTGTGTACTACAATCAACTTATAAAGCAAATCTGCTTCCTTAAGTCTAGGTTTTCTCCATTTGGAATATCAGCATATACTATTTAATGTATAATTAATCATGTTAATGTCCATTAACTCTAAAGAGACCTATTTTTACACTTCTTTTTATTTTTAATTCTGGGTGGCATGGCTCTTAGAATACTTTTTCTTTTGCGTGAAGACTCAGTGGAATCAGAGCAAATAAAGTCTCCTATTTAGTATGAACAAGGATCACAAAGTCAAGGATAGATTAAAAAAGTAATTATTCACAGAAACAAATTCAAATATATCCATTATTATTTGCTTATTTTAAATCTTCTTCCTAGTATTTTAAAAAAAAAAGTAGGATTTAAAAAAAATAGACATTTTGTTACCTAAAATTTAGCAATATTGTTGCATCTTCCCTAAAGGACATTTCTTTAAAGTATAAATCCAAAAAAATAGGGTTGTAGCACAAAAATCATGACAGGACCTTAAATACAGTGTTGCAACTGTGACAATATTATATGTGCAATGAAAAACCAACAGCAATAAAAGAAGCCACTAATATAAATTGTTTTAAAATGAGAGATAGGCAAGTATTAGGAAAAAGAAATATTATGGGGGTAGAAATGCTAAATCAATGCAAAGATATGCAGTAAATGCCAAGTTACAGAGCTCTTATGAGATTTACTGCAAAAATCTCAATGCAGCTTTATTTTTCCTTAGAGCAAAATGATTCCACGCTGAATCTTACGGGTTGTCATGATAAAGTGATAAAATATTGACATTTACTGTGCCAAGTGATTGAATAGAGTTTTCACTTTCCTATTCAAAATAAAATATCTTCCATTTTATGCTAATACCTTCCAGACTTTTGACAAAGGTAGCTGCCTGATGTTCACTTCCTTCCAGCCCCAAACAGCAATACCAGAATTGCTGATCTGGCCAACAGGAAATATTTGAGAACAAAGCAAATCTATTTCATCAATCTTGCACATCTTTGCAAATTTTGAGTTTCAATGTTCACAAGAAAAATACTTACGGGTATATTTTGCATTGTATTTCCCTCCAGAAGATGAAGTAGAAATAAATATACCATCAGCTGTAAACAGAAAAGGGCAGTTTTCCCTTTTTATCTCACAAGAGTGTGGTATATAATATTGAATAATGAGCACAAATTTGTTAATTATTTTTATTTTTAAAAAAATCAAAAAATCTGTTTTGGAAAGTACATCAGTAAGTCTCTATCATATCAAAATATAAGAAATTCTGGTATTATCTTTTTTAAAATTTTTTTTCTATTTTGCCTGTGTTTTCTGATATTGGACTTTTTGAAATCAGGTTGATAACAAGGAGAAAACAATGTCTGCTAAGATGACTGAGTGATAGAATTTCCTTGTAAAAACTTGTTTTGTTAGCAAAGTTACAATGAGACAACAAAAGCTTACTGTTTGTAACCAATTTTCAAAGGGAAAAAATCCAAGGCTAAAAACCCAAACCCTATAATCTAAATAGGAAGTGAGCATCCATTGCTAGCCAAATAAGAATTTAAGTAGCAAGTTATAAGATCTCTTGCCGTCAGACCAACTAGGCACAGAGCACCATTCTGATGTGAGGAGTGTGGTGGGAAAGGACAAGTGGAAAGAGTGTGGGAAGAAACTGCTACTGACAATGAGAGCAACATGAGTGAGAACTGTAATGACCAGGCAGAAATTTCCTGCCTTGTCCTGTTTTGTTATGATATGAAATAATTTTCTAATATGTGTGGATGCAGTGGAGGAGAACATTTGCCTCTAAAATGACTGATGAAGCTATTTGGCTAGTGGAGGCTGAAGGGGGAGTATTTCCTACTACAGCTTGTTCCAGATTTTCTTCTGTGAATTACCTGGGTTTATGAACTGACCTTGAGTCCCTCTGCAGGCATGCAGCCAACCTAGTGGATTTTTCAGAATGGCAATGCCTCAGAATATCATAATGATGGTAATGAAAATTTTCTACAACCCTCAGTTCTGCAAACAGAAAAGTTCCTATAGTTATGTGTTCTGCATACATCCATATACCATAAACTCCCTAATAAAAAAACACACTTGAACGCAGCAGGATACTGAAATGCAGAGAATTTTCACTGCATTAGGTGGTGACCTGCTTCACTTTCAACAAAATGAACCAAAAACTGAGAAAGTAAATCTGACAACTAGGACATTTCCAATCTGAAATACTATCAAGAGGCTGAAAAGTACTTCTGACTAATGGAGGGTTAGGATGAGCCTTATAGAGGAGGTTCTTGAAATGTCCTGAACATCTCAATTCCCTCTTTCTGGATCTCTTATGCTAGAATATAACATGAGGAAAGCATAGAATCTCTCTGAAGGCAGCAAACAAAGATATACAGAAAACAGTGACAATGATATGCTCCGTGAGGAGCATATTCACACAGGAAAGAATCTATTACTTCCCTTTTTCATTAAGTGAGCTAACTAAAGCAAGAAAGGAAGGGATCTTTAGATGTCTCAGGCATCTTCACCAAGAAAGTGAAAAACAGAAATTTTAGTTGCCTTAAATGCAACTCTTCAAATCAGCTACAGGTATTTTTGCAAAATTTATATTTGTAAGAAATTGACAGCATGGGCATCTTATATAAGAAACCATTTTTCAGGATCTCTGGAGTCGCATTACTGGCTGACATGGCTTTATATGAAATCAAGATTATCTTGTAACTGCTAAAACTTGCCCTGTGAGTTGAATTAAAAATGTCAAGCAAACGAGAGAATTATTTCCATGCATCAGTTCCCATATTCATTTTGTAAAGATTATTCCAATCTGTCCTATTTCAATGAATTCTAGTTAAAAGAAGAGTTATTATTTCAGGCCTATTTTTTTTTTATGCTCATCTATTTTCTGCTGTGATTGTTCATTGTCCTTATAATAATCCAAGTATTTTGTTTCCTGCAGATTTACTCTTCATGCATAATTATAAAATTATAAAATAGGGACGGAATGAGCAAATAAGTGGACTCTAGAGTTAGTTAGAGTTAGTAGAGTAGGACTACTCAAGTAAGCAAATTTCACAGTAATGATTTTTTAAAATGCACTGAATTTCCTTCTTCCCTAAAAGTTCTTATGATATGCTTAGTTCACCACATGTATAGATGGGCTTCTTTATCTTGCAGGTGATAAGTATATAAAATAATTTCTGTATAAATAATACATAATATATTTGTGTGGAAATGACAACATGCCTGTGGTTAAGGCCTTCTATGAAATATATCAACTGCCATTGCTTGCTTTGCTTTTAACTAGGGTTGTGAATGTTTTTGTTGAATTTGTCATATTTTAAGTGTGTTTGTAGTCATGTCCATTCCTTTTCAATCTGATCCATTGCCTATACTCACTGAATGCAAACAGAAAATGTTTTTCACAGATATGTGAAAAATCTACTAGATAACATTTGTTAAAAAGAAACTGGAAAAAAGATCCCATTGACTGTTCTTCCTCTGTTTATTGCCTCCACATCTGTTACTGAGTTTTTGATACATGCTTGGAAGGAATGGGGATAGGGCAATTTTGTTAACATTTCTGGTAGCAAAATGCTGTAAGAGATGATGCCTACATGTTTTTATTCCCTTTCGAATTTTATTTTACTGAGAACACAGACTCACAAAATGGCTGGGGTTGGAAGGTACCTCTGGAGATCATTTAATTTGACTCCTCTCCTAAAGCAGTTTCACTCAGAGCAGGTTGCACAGGATCTCATCCAGACAGCTTTTGAAGGAGACTCCACTGTGAAAACTTTCTATGTAGCCTCTTCCAGTGCTCAGCCACCCTCACAGTAAAGAAATTTTTTCTCATATTCATTTCTGTGTTCAAAGTTTTACTTTGATTTATTGTACGGCAGGCATTAGCACACTGTTTCCTGCTTACATCTAACTACACTCACTGCAGCAGGGTTCAAAGCATGTTTAAGGAATTGGGAGATATAAGAACAACATACTTATTAAGGTGCTGAATGATGAGCTGTACTCTACCTACCAGCCAGCAGTTGCACTGACAGTTTATATATTTGAAAACCACAGTGTCAGTATGGAAAGAGCCACTGTCAGCCCTGATCCACATTTTTTCACTTGAGCCATCCATAAACACATTATCAGACTCGATTGTAATTTAGGTCTGGGGAAAGGCTATTTGTTTTCTGGAACAAAAAAGTAGAGTGCATTTCTGATAAAGAAGCAGAAAGTTGTTGGCATATTTTGGCTTAAGGGACAGTTTCTCCACCCTGTTGCTGTTCTCCCTTCAGCAATTTCATCAGTCAGTCACTGAAGACCTGCAGCTTGTTCTTCCTTGCAGCCACAGCATCTGGCAGGGATCTGGTATACTTGTCCCTGTTTGGTATACCCCTAATAGCTATGCCCAGGGATCTTTTCAACTTCATTACCGTTACTGTTTTCATTAGTGGAAGCTCAGGAAGAAACAAGGATGTAACAGCGCTGTCTAAACAAATTAATGCTTATCACTTGAAAATTTCTCTGCTTTTTTTTTTTCCTTGATGTTTGTCTCTTTTATTTCTTTTGGCTTTCTGTTATAAATATGATCTGAGAATATTAATATGGAACACATGCAGTTGTTCTTTCAGCTGGTTGAGATGTTTCTCTTCTACTTCTTGTAAAAACCCCTAAACTGTTCTAAACACACACACACACACAGACACACACACACACAGACACACACACATATGCTTAAAACACAGTTCACCCAGGAATACCAGCTTTTTAAAAGGATGACATTTCTGACACTTCCTATTACATTTTTGATACTAAATAAAATGAACAGACAAAAATTCTGTGGGCCAAGGGTATCTGGTATAGTAAAAATTTTATCCATTCTATTAATTTTCTCCCTCCTCTACTGGGAATTATTCTGAATCAATGCTACCATATGAACTAGGCATTATCTAATGAGGAGTTTGTTAGTTGGCAGGGGTCAAAACTATGCCATGGATGGTAATAACTTAAAGAGCATAGATGATTGGGTGACAGTATTTGTACCCATATCCTGGCTTTAAGTATTTTACTAGTAGAATTATAACCTTCTTATCAGGAGCTATATTACCCATATACATGTTGGTAAATGTAGACAGGAAAGAAGTGTGAATTTAACTCTTTTCATGAATATCATATGAATACAATCAAGGGTTACAGGTCCCGGGTACAGTGAAAACCACAGTTTCCACCATAAGTCACTGTGGGACTCTTGCTAGAAGAAAAAAATAAAATATCTATGATAAGGTGTGTTCTTAAGTAAGGAAAGTATTATCTCCCTGGATTTCTGGCTTAGGAAGCTAACCTGCTAAAAAATACAGGCAGATACTTCCGTAATGAGTACCTACAATATTTGCTGCGCTGTATGCTAAAATGGGAAGAGAGTTGTCTCGAAGTAAAGGGTTCTTTAAGTATGTCTTAGCATTGATATATTTGAGTAAGAAGGCATATACCTACAGCAGTTGATATTAGTCAGGGAAAGTAATTAAAGATGTCTTCCAAGGTTTGCCCACTGCCAGTCATCAAAATAGGGAATTAAATTAAACTGTGGATTATGTGTGTTCTAACATATTTTTCATAGGAAGGATAAAGCATTACTAATGTTAGCATTTTGAATTATAGATAAATAATATCATTGTTGTATTTATTATCTCAGAAAAGCAGTTATTTTCATTCTTTTCAGAAAAAAACCTACATGGGAGTAGAGTTCATAGAGTTCATACTTCTATCAAATGTATATCTCCTTTATTTATTTTTGTTTTGGTTGGTTGGTTAGTTTGGTTTAATTATAATAGCTGGAGACTAAAAAAAAAATACAAAACTAAAATTCTGGAGACCAGATATGAGATTTGGAAATGTGGATATGCATGGACACACAGGCTAGGTTTTATCTGACCAAATGCAAAGATGTACTTTTCACGAAGTAACTTTCCACTCCCTGTATAATCAAAGAAAAGACACAGACTGTCTGGGGAATATTTAATTTCTTCCCAATAAATACTTCCAAGTTAACTGGAAATTTCAGAGTTCAGTCTCCATCAGGGTAGAAGATGAATAATTTATTAATAAGGCTTAATGAAAAAGTACCCTAGATTGACTTCCTCACACACAAACATCTTTAGTTTGAGTATGACCAATTGGTCCAGCCTTTATATCTTAAATCTAAAGACTTTAAATGCAAAACAATGCACATTTTATTCTCTGTGTAGTGATGTGCTTCTGTTGCAGGTAAAATGCATAGTTCAACTTTATGGGAACACCTAAATAAGCATGTGACCTGCTGGAAAGCAGCAGATATGACTAGATGGCTAAAAAAGTTGCATATAGTGAAGGACTATGAAAGTAGCACTGTTAAGGGAAACAAAGACTTATGACTGAACCTGTTGGTGGTTTTTAAATGCATGGAAGACTACGGAAAGAGATGGTGAAGAAACTTCTCTGCTCCTTTTCCCCTGTGATTCAAATAAATAGGATTAAATAATAGGATTAAACTAAAGAGGTAATTTAGACTATAATTCTGCAATAGTATGAATGGTTCAGCACTGCTTTTGGATGTAAAACAAATGATAATATCAGGTTTTTTTTCTTTTTTAGTAAGTGAGAGTTGATGACACACAATAACAGTAAAATGTTCTTTAAGAGACCTGTCCTGGCTTATCTTTCCATGATTTTACTGTACTTCCCCAGAAACTCTATGAAATTATTAGTTCCTTCTTCTCCTGTATTACATTTCAGCTTTCTTTTGTCTAGTATTGCCTTGGAATTCAAAGCCAGCTCATTTTATTCTTATTTTAAGGTTAGCTTTCATTTTCCTACTCTCACAGGACTGACTGATAGAATGAAAAATTTAGAGGTACAATAATATCAAGGAAGTGTTTTAATTGCTCTACAGCAAGTTTCCCTCAGAGATCTGACATAGTTTATGTTCTCTAATACTGCGTGTCCCCTTCAATATTCATAAAAATTCCTAGAATATTTTATTTAGGAATGTCTTATTTAATTTAATTTTTGTGTTTCCTCTTCTGCACTTTCTTCATCATATTAAGCCAGCTTGCTATATTGATTGGTTTTACCTGCGAAATTGTAAGTTTCTTCTCCAAGGTCTAAATCAAATCTAAATCAAAATAAACAGCAGTTCACTATAAAACATTTCTTGAACAAATATCTATTATCAGTTTTTGACCACATATAATGCCTTAAACCTTTCAAGACACTCTTAAAATACAAAGAAATATTACATTACAGAAGTGTGACTGTCTACAAGAAAAGAAAACCACGAATAAACTCTGGAAGTTAAGAAACACAAAGCTAACAAGCTCATTGTGTGTATTCTGTGAAACAATTAAATCAATAAAAGTTCCATTCTTGGCCTTATAGAGTCAAAGTTTAATTTACTATATATTTAGTATATGCTTGAATTTTTCAGGTAAATTCATCATTATATAGCCGTGCAGCACTTATTTGAAGGCAACAGAATTATATGCACGCTCAGTCCAATTATGAGGTCAACACCTCCAGTTTTTAGTTCTAGCTCACTAGCTTACCATTCACTAACTCTTGCCACTTTGCTTAATGGTTATTTATTAACTTCTTAGCCAATATTCAAGCATCACTTAGAAAGAATTTCTCCCTCCACACTGAACATATAAAGCTTTCTTTCGCCAATAAATAAATTCTTTCTTAGGCCTAGGACACAGACTGTACAAGGGAAAAGTCAAGTTAAATGTATAAACTAACAGAAAAGTCTGTAATGGTAAAAATCTCTTTTTAAAGTACAGAAAATTGAAAAACAGTGATAAATCTAGAGCAAGCACTTGCTTTAAATCTTCAATTTACTTTAGGAATTATTAGGAAGCTGCGAACACTGTGCAATTTTTTTCCTTGTCAGTGCTGTCAGGCAGACACTGGTTGAGAGTTCAAATTAGTAGCTTCTGTTACCAGTCCTACTGAGTTCTTAGAATAAATCAATTTTCTTGAATGCTAAAGTCCAGCAGCAGGAGCTGGATCTATTTTATCCTAAAATATATTAAAAAAAAAAAAAAATTGCTGTAGCAATCAGCCCCTGAATAACCCCAAGATGTAGTGGGATCTTTAAGTTTAGATTTAATGACTTCTAAATAGGAAGCTACTTATACAGAAGTCACAGATTTGCTTCAGAACTTATCAGATGGAGTTCCTAACCCCGTGTTTTCTATTCAAGCAGAATATACTATCAATTAGTGTTGTTGGTTTAAAAGCTTGTGGTCCAGAATCTTGTTTTCTTACTTGCTTTTAAGAGTAAGGACAAAGCAATACTGGCTGGCAACACTTACAGTGTTTGGAAAATTTAGCCCTAAAAAACCTGCACGCAAATACTAATTTACTTTATTGAAATAAATTGGGGTTTTTTTGTTTGCCCCAGAATTTGGTGAGTTCTCCCAATTATTAACTACCATAATCAAAGTAATGTAGAGCTGATTCTCACAGAATACCAGTGTAAGCATTGGGTTTCAAGGAAGGACACTTGATATTTATTGGGACTTAATACAGGAGGTTTACATACATATGGACATCCCATCTTTCTGTTAGTTCCAGTTTGACCATGTTCCAGTTTGCTTGCAAAGTAAATTTGGCTATCTTTTCATTACAGGTGATTAATTTCTCGTTTGTTCTTTGCATGAAAAACAAGAATAAAGGACAAAAAAAGAGAACTGCTGGTCCTTCTTTGTTACTGCAGAATAATGTTTGCTGCTTCCTTAGAGAATGTCTGTCCCTGGGGTGAACACTGTTTAGGAGTGGAGAGTGTAACAGAAAACTCCTAGTAGTGCTACCTACAGTAAAAGTTCCTGATGAGAATAGTGGATGGGATCCTAGGCTTAGAAAGTTTGGAGTTATCATGGAATCATATTCTCATCAACTTGTTAATTAAAAATATAGTAGGAATTTTCTTTCCCCTATTCTTTGAGAAAAGTGAATGAACTGGACTATGGAAAATGTCTCAGATTGCACCTCATTTGTTTGAATCTGATAGTGTCATTTTAATATCTGAAGCATTAAAACTATAAATACTCTTTGACAAAAAAATCAGCTTTCCCATAGAGATTTAATTTATTTTCTTATGCTATTGCTCGCATATAAGAGAGACTTTGCAAGCAAGATATGGGGAACTTTAATTGTCTTGGAGTCCTTTGATCAGTATTTCACCACTCATAACCATAGTCTACAACTGTTATTATCGGCTTAGCCAAAATGTTGTAACCACAAATTTTATTTAAAAAGTATTAAGTTGTGATATAATCATAACCTGAAATGAAAAGAGTTTCACAAACTAAATAAGTCCTTATCTCCAATGAGTCTTGTAGTGCACCAACATTTAGGGAAGCTGGAATGACAGTGATGATCATGACTTCAGGAGAAACCAGTCACACTGAAATCACTGACTTCTGGACTCACCGGCAGCCACTTTGTTTTTATACTAGTATTTTTTTTTTTTTAATTTAGTGATGTAAGTATCATATACGAAGGAAAAGATAACAAATTGTTGTGTAGTTTCTGATCCTGTGCAGTACAATACACCCATGATCAAAGAAAACAAGAAGCAAAAAAATGTAGGAAGGTTTATGAAACTCTTGTAGCCAAACAAAGAGAAACAGAACTACTCAGTTTAATTGAATCAGTGGAATGTGAAACAAACTCTTGAATGCTTTTTAATAAAATCTCTATCTGTCTCTCTTATCTCTGTATCACTGTATATACTGAGTCACAAAAGATTTTTTTTCTGAAAAGATTTTTATTTCAGCTGTTGGGTTATCTTAAATTAAAGATTCCAAATTTGTCAGCTTTTCTGTCTTTCATGGCTTTTAGAATTTATTTTCATATTGTTGTTGTTTTTTTGTTTTTCTCTTCCCTCCACCCACTTGGCTCCTTAAAGAATGTTGTCAACAGCAGTGAAATGCTCATGCCATTGCTTCTCCCTAGGGAGTACCAGCCAGTGCTGTGAAAGATGTTTCTTGACTTCCTCAAGATGAGGATTGAAGGCCTAACCACATCAGGAGTGTTGATGGTTATGGAGAATCCTCTTAGACCCCTTCTAGGGAGCCCTGTTACCTGATTACTTCTCTGAAGTGCCTGTATACAAACTCACATAGCATGGGGAATAAACAAGAAGAATTGGAAATCTATGTGTGGTCACAAGGCTGTGATCTCATTGTAATTACTGAGACAGCATCCTTTTGAGCTGTTGTTTTTTTCTGGATCTGTCTGCTCTTTCATTTTCTCTCCTCTAGTCCACTGCAACATCATAGATTCAGCATTTCTGAAAGTGTTTTCCAGCCTTTGGCTTCTCAGTTTTCAGATGACATTGGCCCAGAGTCTGTAGAACAAGGATGGATAATCTAAGGGCAGGTCTTCCATTTGACAAATGGAATTCAAGTTGAAAAGAAGAAATGTGAATGCCTTGTGCAATCTTTTCATCCCTGGGTAACAGGAATATGATACTGTAAAACATTACAGTATTCAGTGCACAAACTGCTAGGGCTGTTACCAAAGTTTTCCAAAGTGTGAATAGTATCCATGGTGGTGCTTTCATGTCAGTGTTCATTATATTCTCTGTGTTAATGCTCCCTCATTTAAAATTTAGATTAGTTTGGATTGACATCTACTAATAAAACATCACTGTACAGCTTTGGGGTTATGTCTATCATGCTAAAATGTCCACCTCAGGACAGACAGAATGTACGTGGAACATTTACCGACAAACAGAGAATTTGTGCATCACTTTCTTTTTCATAAGGGGACCAACTCCACATTAAAAATTGAAAAGCAAGAAGGTAATTTGCTTTCAGTTTTAATGTTTCTGATATTAAAAGAAGAACTCTATGCTAAAGTGAATAACTGACCCCTCAGGATCATGCAGCTTCCACAGCCTCAAGGTCTTGAGATGAGCCAGTTGGAGTAGTGCTTTCCTCTGACAGCTGTATAGAGTTGGATGAGTTGTGCTTCCGTACTGCACCAGGTTCATTGCTCAGTGCTGCAATATCAGTGACTGGAAATGCAGGACAGGGAGGCTCAGTGGAGACTGAGGCTGCAGCCAGCAGCTAAGAGCAGTTCCATTCCTCGGATATAGGGCTGTTTCTGAAGTGCTTGACATTGGCTTGCTTTACCATGTCCCTGAGTCACTTTTATAGTCTGGCCAGAACTGGAAGCAGTGCGGCTTCCTCAGTTTCATTATTTAGCTGTATTTTAACAAGTCAACAAACCATTTAGTTGGAAACAAGCTTGAGGAATTGGTGTAACCCATATACAAACATATTTGGCTCCTGTCATCTCCCTGAGCAAGGGCTGTACCCTCCTTACAACTCTAGGCAGTTGTCCAGTTTTCCTATGATGTTGTCACATTTATCTGTTGTCCCACCTTGGACAGCTTGGTAGAGAAATAAAAACATTAACATTTTAGGCAGTAGTGTAATAATAAAATGAACACCTCTCTATATTATGTGTACGTATCCACCATGTGACACTTCTGTCATCTTCAAATTTATTTAAAGCATTTTATTGAAATTCTATTTACTGTCCTGCTTAGAAGCAGCTATTGATCTGTTACAAGTCTAGAGAAGTTCAAGCAGGGTGTTTTAAGCGAACAAAAGTTTTAGAGCCTGAGAGTTCATAGAGAGTCAAAATTTTACATAATTCAGAGACCTGCTTGAGGAATTTACAGCTAAGTTATCAGCAAAGACACATGCATTTGTGAATTGATTTTTTTCTTCTGTTTTACAAAGACAGTTTCATTTCCTAGTGTATTGTCCTTGTGGCTTGGTTTCTTTCTCTCTGGCTAGGTTGAATTTCATTTTAGAGATTGTAGTGTTGAATTTTAACATTTATATCTACTCTTTTACTGTGAGCAATTCTGGAAAATATTTAGAGAAAAGCATTTTTATCTACTCTGCAGAATCTGTTGATTTTTCCTTTTGTGTTCACAATTAAGTTGATCCCATGCTACAACAGATATCTTCAATATGCTATACTGACTTTCACAGTAAACTCATTACTGTGGTTCTCCTACAGCAAAGAAAAACATAATCATGTCTCATAGAAATAACGGGAATCACAGCTTTTCAGGGCTGTCAGTGACACTCTGTACTTTTAGGGTAAATAGCGTTGGTTGTTTTGAAAGAAATGACATGCTTTTCATAATTTGATGATGGTTTTTTAAATGCTATTAACTAAATGGACTAAACAAAATGGACCAAAATAATGGAAGATGTTTATAAAATGCTATCTGGGAATAGCACTCAACAATTGTATATGAATTTTTAAGTTGTATTAGGCTAGTTTCTAAACAGTCAAAACATTTGGACAAAATATGAGAAAAATGACATATCTTTCTGTTTATAACTGATTTTTCATTTAAGAAGTCTCACTATTTTCTTGTAACAGTCACAAAGACTTGCCTTTAGATTTAATTTCTGCTTTCCTGAGACAACTATAGAAAAAATTTTGATCAGTTAAACAAATAAATAGTGTGATAACATTTTTATAATGCAGAATTATTCTTTCATAAACCTTGACTCTGCCCAACTAATACAAGGAGAAAATTCAATAAAAATGGACAGTCTGTTGTGTCTTATTCTTCCAAAAGCATAACAGCTTCAAAAACTATTTTAGGAGTCTTTGAGGACTGATGAAATTTATACAACAAAATTTTTATTCTCAGTGCTGTTTAATGCCCTTTTGCAGCACTCCAGGTTTCTCTATTTGTGGTTTGAGGAGAAATGGCTGCTGTTTGACATTATTATTACCATCTCACTGAGAAGAAAATGCCTTGGTAACATTCACTTCCATTGAGAGATCTAATATTAAGACACACTTGAGCACACTGGTGAGGCTGACAGATATTGGTCCCGTGGAATGAAAAGTCCTGGAACAAGCAGGTTTCCTCCTTTTTCAATAGCAAGAAGCTAAGAGTATGGATGACAGAGAGAATGGAAGGTAAAAATGTGTTATGCCAGAGCATAGACAGCCTGAGAGTCTACAAGCAAGGCTGGCAAGCAGACTTCTGAGATTGTTTTTTTTTAATATGAAAATGTGACCTCTTTATTTCCGAGACAGAAAACTACTTAAAATGGTCTTCAGTGAGGGTCAAGTGCTGCTCCTTACTAAGAGCAAAGTCACAGTGACTTATTTTGTGATAAGGTGAAGGAGACTTTACAAAACAATCAGAGACAAAGAAGTGTTGATGAGGAGTTTCTCACGTGATCTCACTGACTCTGGGTGATTTCTTCAGAGAGGGATGTGAATCTCTGTATGCGAGTTAAAGTAAAATGCCTTGAAACTTACAGTCTTTACTGCCACACATCTCAGGATTCACGGATGTAACAGAACCCTTGCTACACCGCGCAAGATATATTGTATAGGTAATCCACACTTCATATTTTGTGCTCATTTTGTTATTGAATTTCCTTTGCAATTGCTTTGGTCAAAAAGTTTAAGAGCAATTAAAAAATGCTGCTGTTTCTTCTGCATTGAAATTACACTGTTTGAAGCACAAAGCTGTATTAGCTCTAAGTCATATTTTGCCTTCTTATTTTTTTTCTGAGACAACTTTACATAAAATACATCTATTTATGTAAGCGTGAGAGTATTGGTTATTTAAAAGGGGAAAACCAAGTGCATGAGAAATTCCCTCCCAGGAGATAACTCATGCTCCCTCTCAGGTGCTTGCCAGTGAGAAAGGATCAATGTAGTCTTTCATAAAAACCATAGTACTTTTGCATACAGAAAAAATGTGGTTGGCTTATCAGTTTATGTCTTTTCAGTCTTTGAACGGAGGGCAGACTTCACTGACATTGCTGCAAAGCAGCCAAGAGATGACTGTAAAACATGACACAATACTGAGCTAACCGCACTAGCCACGCCAAGGCTGCATCCATGCTAATTAAATGTGCCTCGGAGCACACTTGGGCACGGGATCTGACTGGAGAGGGATGTCTGCTGATGTTTATTGGTTTCATTCTCCAGAGCCGGCTGCCTGATGGGAATAACCCAAGTCTGCTCTGAGTCCTGAACCGTGCTGGGCAATAGTTCATGTGACAAAGAACAAAGTCACGCCTGGCAACATCCTCATAGGCAGCCGCATTTCAGTACAGGGAACAGGGACAGCCATAATTTAATTTACCAGTACAGACATATCCATAAAGACCAGGGCATAAAAACAATGCCTACAAGCCTAGTCCAAATCGTGTGCACTTGCTCCCCTGACCAGATGTTTTCAAATCTTCATCATTCCATTGTTTCTTAGACCAGAGAGCAGTGAATACAGAGTTTACTTACAGTGACTTGAACTTTGCATAATGCAAATGAGTAGTGCATATAAGAAAAAAAAAAAGAGAGAATTTTTTTTTTAAACATATTTTTTGCATTTCTAGTTTACCTACAGAGGGATGAAATTGTTAGCCTTGCTTACTAAGCTTTCAGTTCCAGAAATAAATTATTTTTTTGCAGTTCATCAAAAATATATATCTACCTTGGTTTGTATTGGAACTTCTGATTAAGTTGTCAATGTTCAAGAATAATTAAATTAAATACAAACATTCACCTTTTCTTCACCTCTTACTAAACATATATTTCAGTAATGGCATTAACTGAAACTGGTGATTAAAGGGATTTCATCCTTTTGAGTACAAGGCATTAGAAAGAAAAAGAACAAATGGAAGATGTAAATGAACAGGTTCGGTTCCATTCCAACTAAATGTCTCATGCAGTATTTTAGCTGTTGTAAATGCATTTTAAAGAATGTATTAATCAAATAAGTATACCCCAAAATTGCCTGTTAAGGATTTATTGATTTTTTGTCAGATTTTCCTTTTTTATGTATAGTCAAGAATGACCTTGATAGGCAGAGTTCATTTTCCATTAATTCTGTTTACTTTTTTTTTATACCAATTTAGACCATGTTTACCTACACAAAATCTCGATGAAGTAACACTGAATGAGTCAAGAGATGGAACATCAAAATTTTACTGGGAGAGGGATTTGAATCAGGCATTTGAATCATTACTGTTTGACTGATTGTCAGCATTTCTTGACATCCTGCGCATGATGACAATTTTGAGGCAAATTATGTAGCAGGGACAGGTACCTCCTTCCTTCCATTCAGCAGAAAAAAATTATATGGAATATATATTCTGCATATATTATCTATACTGTATATATTGTACATATTTGTATATATAATGCAGTAATAGATCGCTAATAAAATACAAAAAGATGATTAGTTTTTAAATAAACTTTAAAATTCTGAATATAAAGGAAAGCAAACATCTTTGTCCCCTCTTCCACACTGCAAAAGATCATGTGCAGATCTTTCACAATTGTTCCGTTGCACAGAAACTGGAAGCACAAAATTTTATAGGCATAACTAAATGTAAATTTTTTATTCACAGTACTTTGAAGTACATAAAATATACTATCACAGCTGTTTTGATTTACTATCAGAAGTCACTATTCAAAATGCAATTTTCTGAGTTTAAATATTGTAGCCTTTTATATTATTAATAATTTTAGACAGGTGACATCTGTGATGCAACCCAGATTGCTCATTTAAGTAAACTTATGTATACATTTGAGAATTCTGGAGACATTTATTGACCACTTCCTGAACATTTTGTTATAGTTTAGAATATACAGTAATTATCTATATATCCTACATTCTTGCTTCAGAGGAGTCTTTTTTTGAAAGAATAAAAGATCCATTCAATTACAGTAGGCAATGAAAAACAAAGCATAAGGAGATAGAAAAATTGCTCTCACAATTTTTTCATTGTTTCCATCTGAATATTTAAATATAAAAGTTTACTTTGTCTTCCTCTAGTTTTATTTTTGACTTGTTTTTCTCCAGCTGTTAATATTAGTTTCAAGCATGAACCAGTACACTTTTTGGTAACTCAAATATGCATAACTGAGTTTAATTAAATTTAGAAAATCCTTATGCCATTGATATAACATGAAATCCACTAAATGTGGTCAGATGAATGAGAACAAACTGTATAACTACAATGGGCAAGTCTTCTGTAGATTTGAATGCTTTGTTGGTGCCAGTGGCTCATGGTGGGGGAAGAGCAGCCTACAGTCCGATGCTTAAACGCTTCCAGATGTGAGAGCCAGAACTCTTCCAGATGTGAGAGCTGGACTCAGATTAGGTCTTCTGTGTACCAGCATTGCTCAGGATGTTTAGAGAACTGAACTGCCATGTGCAACTTCTGTCATAGGCACCTCAGCACTGAATATGAGTTGTCTCAGTTCACCATCTAGGAAGTGCACAGCTTTTTAGGTATCAATATGTGTTGCATGGGAATGATACAACCTCCCTAACTAACAGGGCTAGTGAAGGAAAAACACGGCTTGGAATATTTATGTTTGTCAAGCCTTATTGTAGTGTAACTTACACAAGAGAATACATTACTATCAAGGGGTAAAATGAAATTCCTTAGTCAGGAATATTAATTTTTTTATAGTAAAACAAACAATAGCCACATAATTTCTGATTTATAACTTGCCTGGGTGAACAGGCAGGACATGCCTTCATAACTTGTATATCACAAATGATACATCAGGAGTGGTACAACTTCTGATTGCCTTGCTAAGAAAAGGTGTAGCTGTTGCTTCCTGCAGGGTTCATGTACTATTTAAAACAACAGATTGATGTAGTTTCTCCAAAGCACTCTGTTCTAACTTGTTTAGTTATTTAATTATGAGGAATGGTTTTCCAATTGCTTACAGGCCTACAGTATTCATTTTTCCAGAGCAAGAAGCCAGGACGTTTTTTAAGGCTTTTATTCGTAGTGACTAATGAGAAACAAAATCTTTTGAGAGGGTGAAGAAGAAACATTATTAATAGTATCTTCAACATAATGATGATATCTTGTCTACGTCTTTAATTCTTTTCTCCAAATCTCTTGGCTTCGTTTTTCTTTCATATTATTTTCTAACTTTGAAAGTGCTTCTCACTTTCCATCACGTAAATATTTTCTTTCTGACTTGTTAGATACTTCTAAATTCAATCTTTTTATAGTATTTTCAGTACATAGGTAATGACTCCTTCTCTTTTGTCTCCTATTTTAGGTACAAAATTTTGTCTGCCCAAGTCGGATGACAACTGGTGTGGTAATGGTACAAACCAAAACTGACAATATATAGGAAAGGCATAATTAACAAAAAATGAGCTGAAATATGGCAAGCGTGTTCAGCAGGAATCCAAAGAAACCTACGAATAAAACTGAAAGCTAGTGATACTACAGAATGACAGTGCTTCCTTTTGTTCATTTATATTTTTGATATTAAAATAAGATCATCTATACCGCAAAACCAAGATGAAAATAAGTTATCAAGATGCTATGGAGTTCGTTTCAGGAAGTTTGTTTACAGTAGGATATTTGGATATGGTGGAGGCTTTTTTGGTTGGTTTGTTTGTTTGTTTTGTTTTTTTTTTGTTTTGCTTTGTTTTGTTTTTAAATTGCAGCCTAAATCTGTGGAAATGACACATGCAATACTAAATCTGATGAGAGAAAAAGCTGTGGAATTCAAGAATTTCCATGCTTTCCTCGGCAATAAACAGCCAGGAGTAATAACAAAGACAGAGAAGGAAAGGTACGTCAGCACAGTTGCTAAGTACAGTGCCTGGCTTTTTTCTGCACCATGTTTCTTAGAAGTTAATTGGTACTGTTACTTGCAGTACAGGGTGAAAAACTTCTTCCCTGATGATGAAAAATAATCTAGTCTCTGGAAGACTTCTGATTTGTTGGCACATCATAGATTACCTAATTATGAGTTAACATTCCATAATCACATATTGTAGCTCAGCTGAAATAATTGTGCAGCTTGCTAAATTGCCTGTCCCTATATTATTTACTTCCAACAATAAAAATGCCTTTTACAAGAAATAACCTTACAAAGAGGGTGAAGTTAAAATGTGGTACATATTAATCACACTCACCCCTCTGCCCTCTTTACCACAAAAGGAATCAGACACACTTCATTACGTTTTCAGTCTGTATGTATGTCCTAAGGATATTATGATGTCATTACTATTTTCGCAATGTCTGCTTTGTCCCATTTTTTAATTATTTATTTTTCAAGGAGATTAGCACATCATACTAGAACGGGAAGAGGGAACAGTCAGCATCTTTTACTGATTAAGTATACCCTCTAAATCTATTGATACCAGAACTAGAAAAATTCGACCTCTTAAATGTGTCAATCCAGTTGCTGGCACAGTGAATTTTGGTGAGCAGTCTTTTTGTTGCAGTGCTGTTACTGCTACATTATAAAGCTAGAAATGCTGTTTACAAGGGGGAGGTGGGTACCAAAGTATGCAGCAGATGAATGGTTAAGCTCTCTGCCATAGACCATAACATGTGAGCTCATAATGCCCTTTTAATGTTCACGGCTTTAATGAGTGTGGCAATGTGGATCCATAAGAAAGTTGCTCATTCCATCCCACTAGAGATTGGCAGTGGAATCTCTTTACTACACTAGTTCTAATGTGTAGCTTGAACTGAAGTGGAATAGACTTGTTCTGCACTGCAGCCAGAAATGCCATCATGGCTATCATGCAAATCTACTGATGGCGCTAAGGTGCCAGCACTGAATCTCAGGAGTCCTGGAATCAGCAGCTGGGAAGATGTGTTTTTTTGTGAGAAATGACTGGAGTGCTCTTCACAAGGTCCCTGAGGTATGCCCTGCAGTGATGATATGAGTACCTAGTTATAAGTACCCTTTCTTCTAGTTGCTTGACATTGGACTATTCCCAGTTTTGGGCAGAAAATTGGTCTCTTAGCACTGAGCTAGATAACGTTATCTAGTTGGCTGTGAATGCAAGTGAGCAAGGACCCGGGATTACAGGGTCATGTTCCCATTTCTGATTCCTGAAAATGAAAATTGGCAAGACAGGGGTTTCAAAATGAGACAAAATATCCACCTAGGTGGTGGAAAAGCTTCTGTCCCTTTAGTTCCACTTTTCCCCTTATCTGGTGCTGATGGAAGCCTGAAAAGGAGAAAGGCATGTGAGAAATATCAGTATCACCCAGTATGACACTCCCCACAATCCTCCCGGGTACTGAGGTTACACTAACAGGTCTGTCGTTTCCTGGGTGTTCCCACATGCTCTTGCTGTAAACCAGAATACTGTGGGGTGGCTCCCAGTCAGCAGGGACCTCTCCAGCTTCCCAAGTCTTTTGCTAGATTGAGAGATGCCATAACATCATCTAGCTCAGTATCTCATTGGCCAGAATATATTCCTAAATGCAGCCAGAGTGTTCCAGAAAATGAAAACTATTTACTAAGAATTGTTTACAATTCTCTTTTTTTTTTTTCCTTCAGGTCTACCTGTTGGCCTTGTTGTACTTGGATCCAGGGAGAGAGAGAGAGAGCGCAAAAAACAGAATGTGATTTGAGTGAGCTGTAGATACCTAAGTCAAAAAATCTAATTTAACTTACAAACATTCCTGTAAGCATAAAAGCTCACTGGGAACCCTGGGTGGCCAGGTGCTCCCGGCTGGACACTGAGCTGCCTTCATAGGGGAACTGTGGTCTTGACGCCTTAAGATTTGCTTTCTTATACATTTTTCATATATTCATAGCTCTGTAGAGTACTATTGCATAGTTCTACAACTCCTAGTACCCCTTCTGTTAGATTTTAGGACAATAAGCTAACCTTCTAACACATTCCTGAAATATTCTTTGGTCGTACTGTCAAGGAGAGAATATTTTGTTTTTGTAACCAGAATCTGAGAAGACAAAAACAAGAACTAAGGCAAAGAAGCTCCTGGGCTGATGTCAATGGGGCAGAACCCAGGGGCTAGATGACCTAATGGACTACTCTTTAATTGGACCATATTCGATTGATATGCTAATTTGTTAAACTTATAAAAACCATAGAAACCCAATGCCAAGCATGCATATAGCCACATTATGCACCTGAAAGCTTTCAATAAAAGGACCTGCTTTTTGTTTTATTATTCTAATATGGTTGCAAAGTTTTATCTGCTCTGTTTAAGGCAACAGTCTCCCCAAACTTCTGAGATCCAGCCAGAGGGAGCCAGTGCCCACTCCCAAGAAGATCCTGATCTGACAGGGACACTCAGATATAGTGTATATATATGCACTAATAGGTGTGTGGACACTTAGATGCTATGCAGCTTTATAGCTGTGTAGAAAACACAAAGATTTGCACCTTTAAAGGTTCCCCAAAAGTTTTCCCCTGAAGGTTTTCATCAAAAGAGACCCCTATCAGAGTAAGCCTTTTTATCTCATGAGAGAGAAAAACATGACTGGTAAGAGGTTTTAATTCCCTCCTTAGACTGAAGTGATTTTTATTCATGGCTTCCAGCTTTAGGAGAATGCCTTAGATATCAAGATAGTTTGGACTATACATCTGTCACTTTTCTTATGAAAGTCAGACAAATTGTAGCAGACAAAGACCATTTAAGTGAGGAATGACCATGAATCCAATAACTCCTACAGAGTGATAATTCAATATGCAATTCTTTCTCACATTTCAGTAAGGCAAAGGTATGTATTTCTCTATACATAGATTTTTCAGAAGAAAAAAAACTGAGATAAATGAAGATGACTATTCTTACATAAACTTAGATGACTACTTTAATAAATGAATGTAATGCACAAATACAGGCATTTTAAAGAACTTTGTGAATGACCTTGTCTTTTTCTTTAGTAAAAACTGACAGAAGCAAAAGTAATAAAATTTTCTATTTAAATGCCATATAAGCAATTTAACTAATGATCAGTGATATTTTAATTTCTAACAAATTGTTGCTATAGGGATAAAAGACTGTGAAAGATTTTTTTTCTTTCTGTGCTGTGTAATAAAAAACTCATTTTCCTTGTCTAGGGCAAACATTTGCAGATTTCTTACTTGCAGAATAATTTACAATCATAACATTCTGCCATATCAAGGTCCTTAAGCATGCCTATAATTTAAATTAATTATGGATTTGGGGGGATATTGCTGTATCTTTCTTGGGGTTTTGTTTGTTGTGTTTTTTGTTTTCATTTGGTTTGTATTTTTCCTTGGCAGAAAATGTGTTTCATCGACTAATCTGTGTTACCTCCAATACAGGAGACATAGCATTTGCCATGGATTAAATCATCCTCTTGGTGAAAGCAAAATTTCTCCAAACCACACACAGAGTCATCATTCCTACCCATCATTACAGGCAGTCCTATCTGAATGACCATTTCCTTGACAAGAAGAAAGAAAAATAGGCAATAAAGCCTAAACACAGGAAATTCATTGTGTTTTGGTTCTGCACAAAAAGGGGTTCTAAGACCCTGCAGAGTTAATGGGAGAACATCCCAGCAGCTTTGCTTTCTTTTACCTTGATGTGTCCTTATGTCAAAGTAATATCACTGGTTGCAAAAGTATCAGTATGTCACGAGAAGTTGGGTGATTGTTTTGAGGCTTTAGATGTAACCTTAGGGACTTTAAGTATACACACAGACACAAAAGCTATGCAAAAAACATTGCTAAAAGATGAGAAAATAAAGTAGAGGAAAGTTAAGGATCCCATCACAAGGTTAGTTAGAGACAGATGAGAAAGATGATTTAGCTGTATTCCCATTCACCAGGTTATATATCCACAGCAAACTGAAAGAGCTAAATGGCTGAGGACCAGCCAGGCTGGCTGGGCGTGGGACACGCGTAGGGTTTTTTGCAGCTTTGGACTGAACGTGCCTGGAACTGAATTTTGATAGATAGTGCAGTTCTGATTTGAGCTAAAATTGATGTCGTTTTATTACCAACTGTATAATTCTACTGTCTATATCCAAATCCAAAACTCTAACCTGTAACAACCTTGTTCAAAAAAGTGACCTAGATAAAAGAAAAAAGGAAAAAAAAAAAAGAAAAAGGAAAAAAATCAGGAAAAAGATTTTAAATTATGCTTTTCTTCTGGCTAGCATATTAAACCAGGCCAGTGTACCTAGTCTCCATTTCCCTGTTGCATTACCTGGTTTTCAGAAAAAAATGTTTTCTATAACATCATAAGGGGCCTATAACCAGAGTCATATGAGATTTGCAGAGGGAAGGCAAGAAGATGTGAGGCATGGCTGTTTCTTCCAATATTTTTTTCTTTAAAGTAGGTGACACTTAAAAATGTATTCTGTACACATAGCCCCTAAGAGCAGAAGGTATGCTGAATTACTGTAGAATTCACGTCTTGTCACCGTATCAAAAGACTTAGAGCTGATGAGCTAGCCTTAAGAAAGATTGGTTTTTCACCAGTGCTTATTGGTGGATATTTATCTGGCAGTGAAAAACCTAATCCTTAATTCAGCAAAATTCTTTGAACTGGATACATTTGGCTTATAAATACTTTTGGAAATAATTTTGTGAGTTATGACAAAAGGTTTAACATTTGCTTTTGACTGTGATGCTGACTCATGCACAGAGTTATTTTCTTTTAGTCTTTCTAGAGGTCAACAGACTCAGAGAAGTGGCCTACACTTTTGTCATGTCTGACACAAGAAGTAATTTCATCACACATTTTGAAGATTTTGAATTTTCTGCAGAGCACCATTTCTATTCCTATTAGCATAAGTTTTTGTATAAATTAGTTGATTATGTTCTCATTGATGGTATTTGTGTTAGGCTGCATGACAACAATTATTGTTGTCAATAAAAACAACAATGCAGCATTGTTTTTCATGTTTATATGTTAGAAACATTGCTCTAGACTTGTTAGTTTGTAAAAGTACAGAATATCTGTTTAAGTTAGGAAAGAAGTAGAACTATGTCTATACTTGTAAGTGTAAAAGACTAGTTTGAGAAAAAAAAAAAACCAACATCTTTAAAGGTACATACTACAATCCTAGCAGTGAAAAAGCTGTATAAGCTGAAGTCTGGGTTCCTGACTGGCACACTTTTGTTGGCTTTCTCCACATGGAACATTAAGTGTGAAACATTTAAAAGTGTGAATTTCCTTCTTTTTGTCTAATACAGAAATCTGAGCATCTGGTGAAATATTGAACACAGTATTTATGCTCTGAACAAAAGGCCTATGATCAGGCAGCTAATTTGCAGCTGGTTCTTTGGAACTTCAGTATTCCGGAGAAGAGCTGCAAGCAACTGAAGTCTATTGACCATGTTTGAATAGATATTTTTTATTAATGATTTAATCTAGGACACATACTGCAATGATCTTGAATTAAAAGCTTTGCACAAAATTAAATTTCTGAAGATAAGCTAAAATATCTGAGATGAACTGTGTAAATATTTGGAAAGCAAACTATCAACTATGAATATGTATCAAAATCATAGTGGAGAAGCGGTTTAATTTAATTTATTGCCCATTAATTGTAAGAGAGGATAGTGCATAATAAGAACAAAACTATAAGCATCTTCCTCCACCTATCACTTCATCTGAGGCTCAATTTTGCTCTCAGCTCTTTTTCCTCTTCCCCTCCAGAGGTGCAAAGGGGTGAGGAATGGGTGCTGTGGTCAGACCATAACACGCTTCTCTGTTGCCCCTTCCTTCTCACACTCTTCCCCTGTTCCATGCCAAGCATTGAATTCTTCCCATAGGAGACAATGAACTGCTCCAGTAAGGGTCCCTCCCATGGAGTGCAGTCTTTCAGGAACAGGATACTCCTGCGTGGGTCACACAGCTCCTGCCAGCAAACCTGCCCCAGATGGGCTCCTCTCCATCCACAGCAGCTCCTGTCAGGAGCCTGCTCCTGCGTGAGCTCTCCACAGGCAGCTTGTTGTTACCGCTCTGGCGTGGAGTTCTCCATGACTGGCCATGTGGATACCTGGTCCAGTGGGGTTCTCCATGGACCACAGGGGAATCTGAGATCCTGCACATCCTTCTCCTCCTTCTTCAGAAACCTTGATGTCTGTTTCTCTTACATTTAAGTTCTCACATTTAAGAACTGTCTGAATGGCCAGGCCCAGAGAATGGGGGTGAATGCTGCTGCATCCAGTTGGCAGATGGTTGCCAGTGGCGCTCTCCAGGGCTCAGTACTGGGACCAGTCCTGTTTAATATCTTTACTGATTATCTGGATGAGAGGATTGGGTATGTAAGTTTCTGGATGACACCAAGCTGGGTGGGAGCGTCATTCTGCT
>VZRJ01011806.1:222295-299063 GCA_013397565.1 Ptilonorhynchus violaceus
GCCCGGAGAAAAGAAGGCTCAGGGGGGACCTTATCGCTCTCTAGAGACGCCTGAAAGGTGGGAGGTGATCTCTTCTCCCAGGCAATTAGTGACAGGATGAGAGGAAATGGTCTCAAGCTGCACCAGGGGAGGGTCAGGTTGGACCCCAGGAAAAAAGAAAATTAGAAAATTATGTTCTCCAGTCAGGAAAATCAAGTTCATATATGAAAAGTGAAATGGAGAGCTTTGATCAAGTCCTTTTTTGTAGAAAGTCCCTTAAATGCAATGTGACTTTGTTGGTATTTTTCAGGTCCTGTCAAAGAAATTACACAAGTTTAAAAACTAATAGAAAAATAAACTATTGTCACCAATTGGACAGGGCTGAACATGTGACTTTTGAATACAATACAAATCTTGTCTTTTTCATAACTCAAGGAGTTGTACTAAATGAATACAATGGAAAACAACAATTTGGTGATTGTTAAGGTGGCAAGAGATAAAAGATATGCTTCATCTTTTACTCCTAAACTGTGCAGTTCATATTTCTCACCCTGAACACCTCACCTATACATCTCAGTGTAGTATACAGGATCATTACATGAATTCCAAAAAAAGTGTGGAGTTGTTTTTAAATTAATTGTGGCATAGCTGCTGTGTACTACAAGATTTAGGTCTTCCCTATCTATTTCATTAAAACTAAAACCCAGAAAAAAATCTGTTTCTGTGCACTCTTTTTTCAAAATACTCTAAATAGGGCATAATTTTGTGATGTTAGTGTTCCTGTTGGAAATTACAAAGTCTTTATAATTCCCTGCACTCAGACATATAAAATAGGTGTCAGAAAATGTTTAAAATACCTGTGACTGCAATTTTACATCAATCTGAAAGAGTGGGTCATTGTTCTGCATTTTTGACACTATTACATGGTTGAAAACAACCAGAAATGAATCTGAACCCCTCCACGCTCAAGTATTTGACCAATACAAGTTACTGCTCTTCAGCTTTTAGCCATTAATGAGGTCTCATCCTTTCAGAGCAGGTTAGCAAAACGTAGGTTTATCCCTAAGCCTGGCTGAATCAGATTGTGTTAGCACAAGGAAAGAATGAACTGGAACTTTCTTGGCTTGAGGGAGTGCTCATTGGAGGGAAAAAGGAAGGGGGCTGAGGACGCTATATAATGATACAACTTAAATATTTTGCTTGCATGACATACCAAAGAACTGCTGAGAAGCAACTGGAACTGTACTGTGATTTCAGTAACATGTTTTTTAAGCAACTACATTTTGCAAATGGGGAAGAGTTATTTATTCTGTAATTTGAATTGGAAAAATATGGTTGTTTATTTTTTTTTTGTAGAGTATGTCATTTGGGCATCAACATTTTCTGTAATTGATTTCTTAGGAAATCATGATTGACTTCTGTAAAATGATTGTTTGAGTGTTTGTCTGTTCACTCTTACTAATAAGTAAAGTGGGGTTTATTTCCAGAATTCCTGTCATTACATGCTTTTAGTACTGGCACACTGTGTCTTTGCTACAAGCAGAGAAGCTCAAGTGCAAACTGTCCTGAAATGTTCCTATAAAAGGGAGAAAAAGTAATGAGGTCTGAACAGGATATCACAAATGTTATTAAACAGGTAATAACAATCCTAGCATAAACAATTCCTAATGTCTGCTGGTTAGTGTCTTATGCTGAGGGGTTGAGATAGTGAAAGACTGTGAAGGAAAAAATTCAAATGGAAATTGAAGAATTTTAAACATTGAAGAAAAAAAGACTTCCTTTGCAGTCATTTACTGGTGGAAAAGATTAACTGTTGTTTAATATCAGCTACATTACTGTTCTTCTTTATCCTGCTAAGACAATTGTTTAGTATTGTATTGGTTCTGTCCCCTTAAATAATTCTTGGAGCATCTTAATCCAAGCAAGGACTTCCCTGAGCAGCCAGAAAGAAGGGAATAATTCAAATATTTACGGAAATACATTTATGTTGGTTCTTGTACAAAATTCTGAATTGCACATAGGAAACAAAATCAGATTGATTTAGGAAAATTCCCTAGATACTGCTCTGTTGTGAAAGCTTGATATATGTATGTGTGGAGACACAAGTATGAAATGTGGTGCAGTGTACATAGTAAACTTGCAATGAAATTTCACCTCTTCATTGAGAAATTCAAGAGCAAAAATTCTTTTGAAAGCAGGAGAAAATGAGAAACCATGATGTTAACATGCTCCTGTGAAGAAGGAAGGTGCAGACCATCTATTTCATCTAAACGGTTAAGAAGCAGTTGATATTTAGAGGAACATTTTTGCAATAATTACACTGTAATGTGATAAATATTAGCATTATTGTTTAATATTTTTTCTGGTAGTCCTTTTCTTAAAAATGATAATTGTTTTTTCTCTCCATTTCATTCTTTGATTTCTCTGGGCTTATAAAGCACCACCACCATGGGGTCCTTTTTTTGTATTTTCCTTTTATTTCCTTCTCTCCCAGGGCAGACAACAAGACATTCACAAAAGCTAGGTTTATAAGATTGAATAATAAGCTGAAACACTCAGTGCTGAGGCTTTTCAGGTCTCTGATATACACAACTCAGTGGTCCTAGTTCTGCAGAAAGCAAGATTTAGATTGAGTGTGCTCCCCTAAGTTGTGTTTTATACATGGTGTGATGTTTTACTGAGGAGATCATCCCTGCGCTGTCAGATGCACCCAGGGACCAGCATCATACTATTGTCTGGTTTGTCTTGTGTCCATGCCAGGGCTGCTTCCATGTTTCTCTCCACTGTCCGTGTAAGGTTTGGTGAAAAGTTGCATTGCTGCCTTCCCCGACACTTGCAAGCAACGATGTGTCCCTGCAGGTCAGCCTTCCTTGACACTCTGAACCATTGCACAGCCAGGCTGGATATGGTGAAGGAGAGAAGTTCAGAAGAAGAACTCTTTGCTCCAAGTCAAAGTGAAGGCATAGCAGTGCCCTGAGGGGTCCCTGGGAGAAGAAGTACCTGTCTCAGGGCCATCTGGGGAGCAGAGCAGATCTGCTGTGGCCAGGTGGGTGCTCACCTTGGCAATTGCCAGTGTCCATCTGCCAGCACAGACAGTAAGGATCCTGCAGGTCCTGCTCAAAAGACCTGTCATGTAACTCACTGCCTGGGGAATTCAGTTAAAACATGCATTGCCAGCATAACCCCATGGTTGTGTTGCTTCTTTGCAGCTCAGAACCTCTTCTCCCATTTACCCCGACTTGTACTGAGGGTAAGTAGTTTCTAACAGCATAAACAGCGTGAAAGAAGCAGTATGAAGTGAAAGAAGCAGTATGAAGTGAAAGAAACAAATAATAATGCTTTCAGATTTTTGCTTTGGAAAATGCTTTTAGATGTAAATGTTTGGGGTTTTTTTCCCATTTCATGAACTAGAAGAAATAAAAAAAAATCTTGTAATTAAGGTGGAATCGTTTGAAAATTTGATTTATGTTGCTATGGAGTTCACCATTGCAAGCAAGGATTATATATGTAGATACATATATATATGTAATATCTCTGTATATTTATTATTATATAAAAATCTATCTGTATATCCATTATTATATATAAATCTATCTTTAAAAATTCACTGCATTTGTATGACTTGTATCACAGGATAAATCTAAAGCATATTAAAATATTTTATTTCCATGATTTAAAGGGCTACAAACTGGAAAGGATATATTTTGTTTCCTAGCTTTTAGCGTGGGAGTAACTACAGAGATGTATATTAACTTAAAAAAATAAGAAAGTGTGGGAAAATAAGCAGCATTTATGCAATTTGCTCCCTCAACTTGGAAATATGCCAAGGAGGTCCCTGAAGTATGCTGTAGTACACAGTTCAGAATTTTGATAGACACATTAATATCATGAATTGTAATAATATTTTAGATTACATAATGAAAGACACTCTGTGGATTACATGAGTGGACATTGTTTACAATTTTAGCAAATAATTATTCTTATTTTATTTGCCATAAACTAATTGCTATGAGAGACCTTACTTTCACAAAAAAAATCTGGTTTTGGAAATAAAGTCTTCTTAGGAAGTTTCCATTTCCACCTGGTTCCTGGTCTTGTTCTGAGGTTTGCCATTCCTGTCACAATGAGAGCATCATCATGACATTGGTTGAATAAAATATTTAGTTTTATTTAATTTTTTTCAATCCTATTTCTAACATTGATCAGTTCAATCCCTTTCATTTCAAGGTCCCAATAACAATGATGTTATGTTTACTGTACAGCTATAAAGGTGTCTCATAAGCGGCTATGGATGTTTATAATTTATTAAAAAAAACCCCAAACCAAAGCAAACCAGAAAAAAACCCCCACCTCCAGAATACCACAATACTTTAAAAAATATATTAGTTTGCATCTTTCTGTAAGTCAACAATTTTTTTTTCCATCAGTAGAACTGTGTTTCTGAATAATAAAGCTCCCATTTCCCCTCACTCCACACATGATGATTACTTAGGTTGAAGAGGCCATGAACAAAGAAATGTGTGAAACCAGTTCATCCTTTAATGAACCAAATTATACCTTTGGGTTTTGCATTATCATTTGCAGCGCTTTCATTAAATATAAATATAGAGAGTATATAATTTAGCCTTCTGAACAAAAATACCTTGTAAAATCAAGCTTTTCACCACTGAGGGCATAAAAAACTTCTTAAATGGGTCACATTATGAGTTTGTTCAAAAGCAAACAAAGAAGCTTTAAAACCAGTCAACTGTTTCACAGCACAGCAACAGCAAGTCTGTGATGTGAGTCTCAAGTGTGGTGCATTCATGGGGGAAATTCTGATAAGTTATTGTTTAACATTAACTGAGAAAATAAGAACTTAAGAAAAGTGAAACAGCGTAACTAACAAGTGAATGGAATAGTAAATTTTTCTGAGCAGTTTGGCAGCATGGATGAGATTCAGAAGTGAACGAAACCAAGCAAACAACAACTGCTGTAAACATACTTTCCTCCAGCTTTCTCAGCTTGTCATTTGCATTGACCTAGCCCCTTCATGAAATTAATCTTCATCACAGCTGTCACATACTAGCTCTTTCAGTCAGTTCTTGACTAATGTTATTTATATCCAAGCAGAAAGGAAAAACATGAAGAATAAACACTACACAGGAAGAATTATTGTGTAAAAGTATCCCTATAATTCATTTGGTTGCTAGCTCTGTGGCTTTCAGTAGTAATGTGTATTACCCTGTAATTGCTTTCCACCTATGCCTCCTATAACACCCACACTTCTTTGCTATTGTTGAGGAAATAAAAGCTGCTTTCATGACTTTATTTAATCATTTGAACTTGTATCATTCTAAGCCAATAACCGTTTTTAAAGATAATACCAAGCTCAGGGAAGGTTTATAAATATCTGCTATAAATAATGAAGTTAGAATTGTCCTTCAGACTTTCTGATTTCCTGAAGAGTATTAGTAATAAACAGAAAAACTTGTAGATTATTCTTAAACTTTGAATTAAATTATTTTACCTTTGTTACACAGAAAGTATGCCTGGAAGAATTTAAATAGTAACAAACCAGCTAACAAAATAAACCCCCGTCTTTTGGAGAGTTTGTGTTTCCGCAGCTCTTGAAAAGTTATGGTAATAAAAAAGACCCAAGAGTAAGCGGGTGTAGAATTGAATTACCTCACTTTTGCAAGTTCCCAGTGTGTGAGCCAGTGGATCACAGAGAATGAGATTTGCTAGGAGTGGAAGGGACAGAAGATCCACCTGTTGATTGTGAATATGGGTCCGCAGTAGAGTGTTTATAGTCAGAAGAGAATGAACTTCTGTCTGACAGTTCTGTCCATCCTGAAAATGGTGACTAGATTCTAAAAGAATGGGATATTGCTTCATTTAAGTGAACATCGCTGACATAACAGCATACCTTTTTTTCCTTTAAAATTTGAGTACATTTCACGTCTCCATACTTTAGCTGTATTGAATTCATCAGTAACCTGACAGTAATTATATTGTAGAACAGTAGCGTTACTAACAGGTGTTTTTTCATAGTGTATTTCCTTTTTTTCCCCTGGGATGAAGAAGGAAAGTGAGAAATATTAAGGTTGCAGAATTAAATTATATACCATTCAGCATTCCACTGGGTACAAGGAACAGCCTTTTACTGTCCATGTTGATCTTTAGCTTGCTTGTGTTAATAAATAATGCAGTTGGCTACATTTATTCAGGTATGGATACAAATGAAGATCATTTGATATCTGCTCAGTTCAAATATGGCAAAGTCAGGCCCAAACAATAGTGTGAAAATAGTCACAGCATGGTCAAATAATGCCAAGGTTGTGGGTTCAATCCTGTGAATTCTGTAAACTGAGCTGTATTTTTTTTTGCGGTCTCCACTCAAGTGCATGTGTGGTTTAATGAGAATCCTCTTTTAAAAACAAGTTGTTTTCATAAAGGGGAGTGGGAGAGCCTGTGTAAATGGGGATATTTTCATTTTATTCTCATCCCCTAACAGATAGTGGCCAAGTGACCATTTGTAGCTGTAAATTAAAATAGTAATAGGAACCTTTAATTTACATCATCTTAATGATGTTTCACATCAGAATTTTTAGACTTTTTTTTTAAGAGATTAAAAAAAGGTCAAGGTTTGTTTTCTTATTTACTGCTAAATATATTTTCTGCAGTAGATGTGCCTGCCTCTGAAGAGCAGTGTAACAATTTTATGTATTTATTGCTGTAATTATAGACCAGCATATTCCAATTCCAAGTTTAAATATTCTTGTGCTAGATGCTTATTTACTGGGCAATTAATGTTTCTTTCATCATTTGGCTAGAAATTTAAATTAATTTTAAAATGCTGTTGTCAACAACTTAGAAATGGCACGTATACTATTGCATGTTCAGACTAAAAGCCAAGGTTCTTCTTGATAAAGTTTGACATCAGATGTTAACTAGGAATAATTCCTTTGGTTATGTACAGAGTATAGCAGATCATTTGTCAATACATATATTGACAATGGTGCTGCTCTTTTGTAAAAACTTGATTGTGACATATCTTTATTTGGTGATGGTCACAAATTAGTAAAGTTTTGACATCCTGCAAGTGTGTCATCTTTAGGCCACTCTTTAGGAGCTTTGTACACCACAAGTACTGTCCAAAAGTGACATCATCCTTGGTCCTCTTCCTCTTTTATGCTGTGGAGAAACATGAATGGACTCCATAATGGGAAAACAGTCTCACAGCATTTTTAACAGGATTGTACAAATGCAGCTGCAACTGCATAGTCTCCTTAATTTAACTGCCTTTCAGGGCTGTTGCTTGAATACTCCTGCTGTATGGTGGCAGCACACTTCTGTGGCTGGTTATTGAAGAAAGAAACCTTCCACTAAAAGGTCAGTGGAAAAAAATCTTGATTATATTAAAAAAGAAAAAAACCCAAGCAAACCTTCCTAATTTTATTTCTATCTTTTTGTCTCTGAAAAAGAGTCCAGCAGCTACTGTTAAGTGAAGAGTGAGTCTTAGCTCAGTTCAGAGTGTTTGAGCAGTTTGCTTAGCTATATCTTCTATTCACTTTTAGTTTAAATACATTTAGTTGTTTGTAGTAGCAGGTTGTCAAACTGGAAGACTGTAGGTTCCACTAATCCTCTTAAATCTTAGTAGAGGAGTGCTCCTCCGACACTCCTGGCCTCACGTCCGATTTCTTATCAGAGAGGCTGGACAGAAGCAAGTTTTACAATTTATTGTTAAAATAACAAACAAACTGCAGTCTCAGAGCGGCGTGAGATTTCAACAACACATTGTAAAAATGGCGAATGTCACAGGACTCAGTGCTGAACAAGAATTTATAGTGTCTTAAACCAATAGGCTACTGAGACGGCTGTTGTTTTGACTTTTCGACCTATCTTAGCTGGACCTGACACCTGCAATGCGGCAGTATTTCACCAATCACTCATCATGTCACGTATTCATGGACACTTCTAATGTAACATCTAAATTCTTAACTTAAACTATAACTTAACTTAAAGTATAAAGTTAAAACCCTTCACCAAAGCACCCAAAACTTGCTTCTTGGTTATCACTATGAAAACACAGAGCTGTAATCCTCTGCTTAAAGCCATAAATCACTGTTAATTAAGCCAACCCAGGCTTCTTCCAAGGTTATAAATCAAGGCTACATTCAGCTTTTACTTCTCTGTTTCCTACAGAAGACAAGTGCTAAACTAAACTAAACATACCTGCTCCAAGGACGTAAGGACATCAATTCTACAAACTTTTGCACTTGCACTTGAAGCCCTGGTCCAGTGGGAAAAAAAGTGGTTAGAGCTTCTGGAGAATGGAACTCCAGTTTCAGGGTTTTTTCTTTTCTTTATAATCCAATATCACTCAGCAATTTTTGTAGCCTAGATTTAATCTGTTGGTCATCTTTACGTTGTGTTTCAGCTTTGTATTCCTTCCAAAGAATCTAGCAATATTTCATCTGCAAGTAATCTACACAGTTCAGTGAGGAAAGGAATTACTGGTGTAGCTATGTAATTTATGTTATCTAAGTTCCATAGAGGAATGGTGCTATCAGGAATAATTAAACATACAGTGATAGGGTTAATTAAAAATATAAAGAATTGACTACTAGAGAATGAGATTTTCAAGAAAGACTTATTTTCAGTATTTGCGATTCAAAGAAAATGACTTTTTACTTGGAGTACAAAGATAAGAAAACAAGACAATGCAGGAATATATATTGTGGTAACGATGTCCCCTGAAATGACGGGACATTTGAAACAGATGGAAATTTCTTCCTAAATGAATCATTAAGAAAATTGCAATTTAATTATGAGCCAACAAAAATTTTATGCAAGTTTGCATTTATTGGTAGCTTTTGCTGAACTTCAAGTACAGGCAACTCTTATGGAGGAGGTTTCCATCACACTGAGTGATGAAAGTAGAGGAGGTTAAGGTAAAGAAATGTCAGAGTTAACTGCAGTTCCCTTGCTCTAACAAAGGAATTGACTAGACATGATTATTTGATGGCTATGTCTACATAGGTGTTAATATTTTGTGCTCTGTAAGATGACTTTTATTGACCCTCAGGCTACTGTGAATTTTAGTACTGAAACATCTCCAGGACCAGGCTACATTTTGCCTAAAGATGAAAGAGCTGAGGCCACAAAAGCCTTAGGGTTTTATGTTCAAGGGTCACTTATGTTCTGCAGTCACTCAAGAAAAACTGTTCCTTAATACCTGTGAGTATGGGTGTCATCAAGGTATATCTGTAAAACACATTGAAGTGTACCGGAAACCTGGGCAGATGGTCTGCGTGTGAGAGGTATCCACTGATTCACTGTGTGGCAGCACTCTCTGTGAGTAGCATCCATCAAGGAATTATTTTATATTTTTGTTTATATATACACACACACACATCCCTCACCACACTGGAACGAGCCTTTTCATTTTCTGAATAAACCCAATGTAAATTGTTTGAAGTATTTTTGCCAGGGAGAAAATTAGCAAGTTTTTTTCTTTAAAACTTACACTGTACTGTAATTTACAAGTGTAAGAAACCCCTTAAATTCAATGGCTGTAGGAATATCAATTTATATCCTGTGTCCACAGGCATGTATGTATAGGAGATGATGTCATGTGATGTAAGCTAATACACTTTCAAACTTTCAAACAGTAAGGAGTCATAACCCGTATGAAGTTAAATAGGAAATATAAGCTTTTCAGTTTTAGCACCTACACTTAACATTTATTCATGCATGCTGAATTAAACATATGGTAACCTCATGACTGTATTTTATTGTGTTCCTCTCATGGGCATATCCATCAATCAGAAACATTATTTTAGGATAAGATTTTATTTACTGGGACAAAAAGATAATTTCTAAGCATGCCTGCCTTTAAATAATGAGTGGAAATAAAATAAAAATATAATGAGTGATCTGGAGAACAACTTCTTAAAATTTTCTTGTTCTTTTTTTTTTTTATTAGAAAGCTGTTTAACTTACTAACTCAGCCCTAGGGAGGGTAAATTTTTCATTTGGAGTCTTTGTGGTTTTGACTGTTCAACAAATGTAATTTTAAAATATTTGAAATTTTTAGATTTATTTTTTCAACATACATGGAGAAGTCAGTACTTGATATTCTATATGTTTTTAGAGTAAAAGCCAACTTGCGTACTTCAGTTTTTCTCTAGAATAAATAAATAAAAAAAACCCCAAAACACTAAAAAATCCAAAACACATTAGGACGTCAAATAGAGGACGGGTTTCTTAATGATTATAAATCCTTAACACGTGATCTCTTGTCCAAGACTCTTAAAATCATATTTGAAAATGCAGTTTGACAACTTGGTAAGTGCAACTTCTGGAAAGAAGAAATCCTAAGGCTTTCTGTATACACTTGTTGCAATCTTTAAATGTCTAGTAGTGGAGTACTTATAGAGTGGAGAAATATAAGTGATTTTTAGGCTATTGCTAGCAGTGTAGATTTTTTTTTTTAAAATATAAAATTAAATCCTAGAGGAGCCTCTGAAAAGTGGAAACCTACATTAACTTCTACAGGGCAGTCTGTCTAGGCTACCATATGATTTAACATGGCACAAATTGTCATCTGTCATCATTGATACTAATGACCAGGGACACATATAAATATTCTTAGACATTTATGATTACCTAGAAACTTCTCCTTGCAGACATTCAGCAGTACAAGGCTGGATTATTTATCTGACATGTCAGAAGAAATGAGCGGCATTTACATGGCATTGAATGCAATAACTTAGATCCTACCTGAATGTAATAATTTTGATTTTGTTTCAATGTCTCTTTTTTCTCTTTTTTTCTCTTTTTGTCTTTCTTTTTTATTATTTTAATAATAAAATAATTTTTATTATTAAAAATAAATTTAAAAATAACACCACTCATAATCATACAATAAAAATGTACTAAATTCCACTGAAGTTTATATTCAAAATTCTTTGAGAAAGGACTCCAGGGTTAACTGTCGGTTCACACAAAGGTTATGTGGTTGTTGGCCATAACCATGAAATGTGAATAAGGAATCAAATCAGCTGTGTAATCATATGGAGATAAAAAAGAAAACTAAATAATGCAACCTGTGGTGTGTATGTGAACTGCATTGAGTGCTAGTCTGATCAAATAATTTTGACAAAGTAAGACCTGTCATGATTTTTTTGGGTTTTTTCCTGTGTGGTTGCTTTGGGTTTTGGTTTTTTTTTGTTGTTGTTTGCTTTGCTTTTATCCAAATACAAGAAAAACTACTTATTCGAACACCAAAACCGACTTCTTTGTGACAGATTGATAATGATATATCTGTTCTCCTTCAGGGAAATATTGTCACCTGTTAAGCTAATGCAGAGGTACAAAAAAATTTTAGCTTACTTCTGCAACAATGCACGACTGAAATTAAAGCAGTGTTAGATATTTAGTATTGTCTTAGCCATACCACAGCGAGTCTCCTTACAGCTTTTTGTTCAAGACCTGGAAATGATTTATAATGTGATACATTGGATAGAAGGGGAAACGCTTCTTATCTACTTTCCAAAAACCCTCTTATCACTCAGAGCAAAGAGACAGTTTAAAACATACCAATTCACCCATGAAGGCAGCTATGTGGGATCAAAAGCCCCTTTCTCACTGACCAATGAAACAATCAATAGAGGTGATAAAGTGAGAAAGGGATAAATATTTTTTTTCTGTATGACTGTCAACAAATATGATGTCCTTGAAGTTATTTTTAAAAGACTCTGTTTCCACTACTTACTGTGTAGCTCTATAAACAAATAGGACAAAAAGACCCAGTCTATAAAATAGAAAATTAATCCTTTCTCAAAATAGGTTAAAGCATTTTGATAATTTTCTTGGTCAATGCTAATGAAAAATTCAATATTTTGAATTAAGTCAAAAAAAGCAATTTTACAGGCAGTATATGAACTAAAGAGTGGAAGAGAAAATGCTTTATGTCAACTGATAATGGAATACAAGGTTTTTGCACTTAACCTTCTGGACTCAAATCTGGATTAGTGCAGTGGTTCAACCACGCCTCTACCCCCCAGGCTGCACTGTGATCACAGAAATGCTTGTTAGGCTTTGTTCTTGATAAACAGCACCTGGGTTGAGCTCCTCTTAAGCTTATCAAAAACAGTCTCCTCCCAGAAGCCTGTGCTGTCTAACAGGCTCCTGCTTTTTAGTGAACAGCCTTGGAGACTTATTTTTGTTGCCTGAATAAAAAACCCAAGTGGAATAATATTTTTGTTATCAAAATTTCAGAGAAAGCTGACTTGAATTGAAACCAGGTTAGAAGATTACTATGACTAAAGCCAACTCTCTTGGGGCCTTATACACAGAGTCCCTAAATAAGACCCTTTGAGCTCTCCTGGACCCCAGGGGGCTGTGACCAGCAACCTCCCTCAGGGGGGCCTCTCAGAGCCAGCGAGCTCTCAAGTTTGCCACACTTGGAGCATCACCGAAAGACGACAAATCCTTGGCCGATACCCCCACTCCTCCAGGCTCAACCCTTAGCCTCAACGTCAAGAAGTTGCAAAGGCATCCAAAGTGAGTATTTCACCTTCTTTGAGGGGAATTTTTCACGGGTGCCTCATACTGACTCTTTATGTCTCTGTGCCTGCAGGTGGAAATATGCTATGGCAAATGCCCTAGGAATGTTGCTCTCCTAGATTCTTGAGTACTTTAGATTTGTGAGTTAGGCCTGTAAGTGAGTTACTGTTGTGGTATAGTCAGTTCCATNAAATTTTGTTATGCTGTCACTTTTATATTGAACCTGATTTTGCTGATACCTTTGCCAGTGATTCTTTAATTGACTTTAAAACACACATTCATGACAATGAGAATTAATATCCAAGATGCAAGTTTATCTCAGTTTCCTGCAGTGCAAGCCTGAAACGAGCAGTATCATTATAGCAATCCAGAATAACACCTTTCCCTCTGAACTAACTATTCACAGAAGTCTCTTCAACCAGGAGAGTAAAGTACAACCTAGACAAATATTTTAATGGTTACAAGCTCTGCCTGAGGAACAAAACCAAGATCAGTCCCTACTCTACTCAAACACAGAAGGGAAAATAAAGCCATTTGCAGGCTGGAATCTGTGGAAGCAAACTCAAGAGACAGGCTTAACTTCTGGAGCTAACCTATTACCTTGCAGGAGAAAAAATGCCTCTAGAGCACTTCTTTTATCTCTGGGACATGTATATTGGAGACAGAGCCACTTCTTGCTCTACTCTCTGCTGTATCAATTGACTATTTCACTGGAAGCCTAAAAAGAGATTTGCTGGCCTTAGGTCTCATGTCTGTGTTGCACATTTTGAAAGGACCTAATCTTGTAACTGAAAGAAGAGGTGTGAGAAGCAGAGTTTGAAACCTCACTCCGAAGCTGAGAGCTGCTTCCAATAACACATTGTTAAAAGGCAAGAATGAAAGGCATAAAGTTAAAAAGGGTCACTGCTTTTGAAATTTGTTCCAGAAAATTCAAGTTTTCCAACTGTAATTTGCTTTTCTATAGTTTGTGGATCATTCCCTCCACCAACCTGAGGGAAAGTTCAATATGGCAGGTTCTGAGACCCTACCAGTGCCTTATCCACTGTATTAGGGATGCATAAGATTATTATCATAGCTAAGAATTACAGGACTACTACTTTTTCAGAAAACTTTTAAAAATGTATTCACAAACTGTTATACCAGAGAACTCCGTCATGTACAAGTGTCTAGTGAGGCCTAATGAAAAATTGATACAGTTATTACAATCACGGGAACATGCCTCCTTTTTTCTTTTTTCTCCTGTGTCAGCAGAGCAACTACAGGGTCTTCCTTCATCCTACTGTGTACATAGAAGTTTTGAAACATAATCTTTAAAAGATGGTGTGTTAAACGGAAGATAACTTTTAGAAAGCATTTTGAGATAACAAATAGAATACTTTAAATGTGAAAGGTATAATGAAAGTAATTTCCATTGGGGTCTGTAAAGTCTTTGAACAAAAGATTATGGATAGGATTTTGCATTTGATCACCAGATTAAAGTTTCTCAGGAAAAAAAAAGGTTGGTTTTTTGTTTGGTTTTGGGGTTTTTTTTTAATTAACTGCACATAGATGCTCCTTTTACAGAGATAACTAGCTCCTAAATACTTTGAGGTAGATGTTACAAATTGCTTTAGGAAAAATTAGAATACAATTCTAATACACGTAGAACCTTTACCCAAAGGCACCATAACAACGGTGCCGATTTGTGAGCTTCTCCTTTTACAATCTGTTTTTGAATTAAACCTTGAAGTGTTTTTTCCTGCATGAAATCCTCAGTCTTTCATGTATTTTCATTAAATCTACATTAAAATTGTCTTTGCGTCCCAGGCATATACAATATTCATCAAGGTCTTAATGGGTATTGTTCGAGTTTGTGAGATACTGTGGAAGCCGCAACTCTCAGAAACATTGAATAATATTATTATTGAATTATTACATCATGATTAAGCCATTCAATGATTGAATCATTCAATGAGATCGTCAGTCCATCCTACCCTAAGTTGTGCTGTAGGCTGATCAAATCTAGGAAAGGCATAAGCAATGAGTCAAATAGGGCATGAGAGTGAGTCCAGTGTGTTGGAAACAAGCTGCTGGACAAGGCACATAGGTACCTGGTCTCAGTGAAATTATGTTGTTAAGTTCCATGCAAGCCACTGCAGATATTTATCTATGCTACAGAAGCAGGACACATAAAGGCACAACAGTTTTATTGCATGGTAGCTTACTTTACAAAAAGTTTCTGTGTAGACAAGCCCTCAGTGAGAAAGATTCTCCTATAGGTCTGCCTCAAATAGTACATGACCCAAGATGAAAGAGTCATTTTGAGGTAGTGCAAGATGGATTTTTTTCTTCATTCTATGCAGAAGGTTTTACAAAATGTACTTTTAATGTTTCATGTCCTTGTCCAAAATTTGTTCCTACCCTTAGTTCTTTTTATCCATTTCCTTACAACAAGTTCCTCTAATGAACATATTATAGACTATCTGGAAATGAATAGTTGGGATTCATGACTGATGAACAGTGTGCTTTTCTGAACATGCAGTATGTAAGGATCCAATACTGATGTACAGGTTTCCCGTACTTGATATACTTGCCTTTAAAATAAATTCAAAATGCAGGATATGATTCTGAAGAGTGGTGAAAAAGCATTCAAAATTATGAATTTATTAAGACTTTGTAAACACATTATGGAGACAATCAAATAGATATTAATTTCTAGTCAGCCTGTTATTTTCCCTAACCTGAAACGGTTTTGGTGTATCACTCATCAGTCTTCCTACAATGTGTATCTTTATGAAATACTGAACACAGAGGAAGCAGAACAGAGGAACAGCAGCATCACTTAAACTGAGAAAAGTCAGTTGTTATTGATGCCTAAAATTGGGAGTACCTGAAACAGAGACTGAACAAAGTTAGTGAATAAAGGTATGAATTTATTGAAGGCCTTCGGGTGGTACACCTCTGGTACAGAGCCTTGCCGATGCTAGGCTAGACCAAGATGGACCCCGATCACGAGTTTTCCACCCCCAGATATAGGTTTGGTACATTTTCTTATCAGAAGTTAGTTGTCCAATTACAGTTTCAGGTAATGAGGTAATATTCCCCCATTCACCCCCTCCCAATTCACTTTTGTTTATACTTAGGCCTAGGATAGTGACGTTGTTTTCCAGGCCTAAGAGGAATGTTTTGTCTAACAAGAATGTGAAGCACATAATATGGAGTTCAGAATTACACCTTAGTGCAGTGCAGGGTTAGAAAAATCTAAAAGCTAATCCTTAAGGCATCATTATGATTAACAGAGAAGTCAAAGAAGACCCAATTGACCTAGAGCAGCTAGTCAAACTACCTTCTGCTTGCTGAAAGTGCTTGTTTCATTACATATTTACTTGTCATTCATATTGTAGGCCAAACCTTTGGAGTCAGACTTAATTCGCAGTGATTTAGGATAGCTACATTGAATTCTATTATATTATTTTGTAGCAGAAAACAAAACACAGTAGTTTGGGTTTGTCTTCCTTTAAGACAGAACTAAATTTAAATAATAAATTCAATAGAATTCAGTTTGTCCAGGGTTTTTTTTTTGGTTTTGTGAAATCTCATCTTGAGTGAAGAATTCTATCAGGCCCCTTATTGACCTCTAGACTTAAAAAATAGAGTTGCACATAACAACAAAGATATAAGACTCAATAGCATGCAAAATTTTCTAGGCTACTTTCCATAAGTAATTATTTTTCTCTTCACTCAACACCTTGCTACAAAGGCCACGTGAATAAAAAGGTGAAAGTTTCAAATTTTTAAGAAATAAAGCTCATTTTTCAGGTATATCACTCCTTGAAATCTTTTTAAAATACCTATTAACACAAAATATAAAATATGTGGTTTTCACACATCAGTCCACTAACGACTATTTCTGTGTCATTGCCATACTGCTTAGTTTTAGTCTTTAGTTATTAATTTTCCCTTTAGCAAAACATCCCATTTCCACTGACTTAAATCCACTGAAGACCATTGAAAGCAATATTGGTGTAAATTATATTAATTCTCCGACATTACAAATTTGAAGATTATTTACTTGGTGTCCAAAAATATGTACAAACACACTTGTCCTCTTAATTCTTCACACTAGCCTAAGTCTGCTGTAACTACTCAGACTTTATTTTTCTCCATATTTCTATTAAAAAAATTGAGGTTTTAAAAAAATCTGCTGTCCAGGTCTCATTGACAACACTTGTTCTTTGACAGCTTCTATTTTCATAACAATTCGTATTCTTCTCCACTTCTACCAGCATTTTTTTCTTGTTTTAAACTCCTTACCAAAGTCAGATGTTCCTTCTGTGAGAAAACTCACTTGCCCAGACCTCTTCTCTCCCAAAGCTATTTCTTATTCTTCACAAAGCCTAAATCCCATCTCATTTCTGCTGTGCCTTCAGCTACGTTTTCAATCTTCTTATGTTTCATTGTGTCTAAGGCTAAAAAAACAAGCAAATGATATCACAAGTCTTGACACATCTCAAGGTTTGTATGTACAGAACAATGTGGTGATATTACATTGGAGATCAGTGGCTTCTCTCCCAGGCACCTTCATCAGTCTGGCATAAAACAGACTCTAGCAGTACTAGTGGCATGAAAGAAACACTGCCAGCATACAAATTAGGAATTGTCTCTTGAACTGCTTCCATCAAGAGAACAAATCTAAAATATTCCAGAAAGGAAGTGCTGGGACATCTCAGTCCCTTAGTGATCACAGTAGAGATAACAGGGATGTGAAAAAATGGCAGCTGAGATTTAACTCAGGTAAGTCGGCAAAGCAACACTGTAAAATACAGTTGGGTTTTTTTAAAGAAAAATCAAGGAATGGCTTAAATACCTCTTCTAAGAAAGAAGAAATGAAGTTCTGTTCAGCTAGAACAGAAGCTCTAGGCTTCTGAGATAAGAACTGGATATGGATGGACATGTCAATTTAGTCAATGAGTAACAAACTTGAGAGAGGATTTTGCAGATTGTAGAGAGGTTTGGATTTACTAGATAAAGGCTTGAGAACAAACCGTACCAACAGCTGGGACCCTGGCATTCATTGTATCCAATAAGTATTTGATCACCCATTAATCAAACGGCAAGCTCTGGTATGTCTGATCCTGGTATAGACTGATGAATCCTTCAAGATTCCACAGAAAACAATTCTTAAGCAACAAGAAGATGATAGTGCTTCTATGAACTGTAAGACAAACAAAAAACTAGGATACATGTTAAGCCCTTAATCTTTCAAGTGAGATGTTTAAATATATTAACAGAGGGTTTATATGATTAAGATGACATTCTGCTGACTGCACTTTGAGTCAATCAGATAGGAGATAACTCCAATGTGGAAACTCTGTAGTGTCAGAAAAGTAAAACAAGGACACTCTTTAGAAGAATAGAGGTACAGTAAGAAAAATATTATGACCAGCAAAAGACAAAGTGAAGGCCTTTCTTGAGAAGCTGTGCTTTTGTGGTTGTCATGCAGCTTAACATCTATACCTCTTTTAAACATAATAAAGAATCCTAAAATCTTAAAATTTTTTACTCCCAAATACAGGGCAAAATCCCTGTCACTAAGCTATTCAACATCCATCATTTCCTGTAAGTATAAAAAGGAATGAAAAGAAATAAGTTTCCTTAATTCTTCCAGGAAATGAAATTTATTTCAGAAGTCAGATTCAGAAACATTCATTCTGCAGTCCGTGTTTGAATAACTGCTCTTTGTCATTTAGAATGTCTTCTTGTTACCAAAATATTCTAGAAGTAGTGTTCACCTTTTCTTCCTCTTTTTTGACTCCCTAACAGGACTAGTCTGCCCAGTCACTGTTGTTCACTATCCAGTTTCCCTGCGTGTGCAATATTGAGATTCACGGGGAAGAAAAGGGGAGAAGCTAGAATAATTTATTGAAGATAATTCTGCAAAGGTGCCTGAAGGAGTGATATCCATTATCTGAGTGTGAAATCTAAAACATAATTATTGCCATGATAAACTATACATTAAGATTAAGTCAATGCAATTGACTTATGCAATACTTATGGCATTATCCTTTAAAAACACCAACAATGTCAGAAGTAGTGGTATTTCAAGTCAAGTGTGGACAGCTTTTGCCACGCTTAGGCAATTCAAATAACTTTGATAATATTTACACTTAATAAACATTAGACATGCTAGAAAAAAAAATAAGTCATCTTCATTTTAACTTAATTTCATATCCTGGCACTGAAAAAAATAATTTGTCTAAACATTTGTCCTTAAAATGCATTACAAATGAAAATTTAATCAAGACCCTGATTAAATGCTTGAAGCTTGGTGAAACAGAAATTTAAGTAATTAAATTATCTTTACAGTCATAAGTCAACTCTTAATATCAGTATTTCAGTTGCTGCATACTTGCCTGAGTGATTTTTAATGGAATTCCACTGAAAATTCATAATTTGACAATCATTTTAAATAAAAAGTGATTGTGAAAGTTGTCTGGTTTTAGTGAGCAGATTTTGTCCCTGAATAGTCAGTCCTTTGATTACCCCTTAGAGGAATTAAAACCAAAGATTACAAAAACTACTTGCTTTACCTGAGATATGCAAACTAATCTAGGAATTGTTTCAATGGACATACAACTTTGCTTCAGCAAATGCAAGTTTCTAAAAATTGAACTTTTTTGCTATAGTAGACTTTTGCTCATGATGTCTATGTCAGAACGGTTTTTTTAGGCCAACATACTTTTTTTTTCCAAGATAAGAGAATACACAAACCCATGACTAGTCAAGCACTTGCTTGATTCAGAAGGTCGAGGTTTCAAGTCAGGTAAAGTATAGCTCAGAACCTCCATCCTTGCTGACCATCAGGTTAATGGGATTTCAGTAAGCATGACTTGCCAGATGCTCCGTGAAAACTATAATTGAAATAAAAATGTGTATGGCAGAAGGGGAAATCGACTTACAGTGTATGACTGGAAACCTCAGCTTTCATCACCTGCATTTTAGTCTAAAGCTTGAAACCTTCCCACCTATCTTAACATGGCTTTTTATCCATGTGTTGAATAATCAAGTGTCTGTTGCTTCTAATGTCCACCATAAGGAAGAAAGTGGCCAAGTGGCCCATCTTTGTCTCTCCTTTCCCCCACACTGTATCTGTAGTACAGGATTGCTGAAGGAATAGGACTGCCTCCCCTTTCTTCATCAACAATGAAGGACAAGGGAAAGCCTGGTTTAGGGGTGGGGGTTGATTAGTTGAATGCTTTATCTTAATATTTTTTTCTTTCCCCTGTTTGCCCTTCCCCACTTCCCTTCCCATCCCATACCCCTGCCAAATTTGGCTGAAAGCAAGGAAAAGTCTGATTAAAGCCCTGATAAGGAACAGGAAAATTGAGACTCTTGTGTAGAATTCTACTTTAAACTTTGCAAATTAAAGAATACTGTTCTCTTTTGACTTTGGTCTTTTATTAAGAGCATTGTGGAAGATTAACAACAACTGAAATATAAAAGAGTTTCAGAGACAATACTGCCCCATTTAGAGACTTGCTTGCATTTTTGGCAACGACAGGGCTCAGGAGATTTTACTTGGATATGTCAGAGCATGCAGCAGGAGTATTAGCCTACAGAGAGCAGTACATGACATTGCACAAGGTCCTGTGCCGTTGGTATCAAAGGACTGAAGAGAAACTTGTTAAAAGCACATAGAGAACTTGTAGCCCCAAATATTTGCAATACAGCAGTTGTATGCCAAAACCACATAATAGAGAGGTCAGAGTCTGAGGATAGGAGGTTGAAAGACTCCAGAGTATGGAAATGGCTGTTTCTGGGCAATATTGAGATTTTGTAGTGCAACTTTTCTTTTTAACACAAAATGCCATTTTTGATATAACATATGCGTGACCACTCCACTTTAGCTCTCCAGTGGTGTAAGTTAAGAAGACTTGATAGACTTAATGCAGAAGAGAAGTGGTAAAGTATAACAATAAGAATCTGGAGTATTTTATTATATATATGGTAATGATTTTAAATAAAACTCAAGATAAATCATATGTTATGCTGTGTGAATCATTAAGCTCTTCAACCACTCTTCTGTTTCTACTGCAGAGTGTGGGCACTTCTAATAAAATAAAATGTTGTACAAAATGCTTTGTCAGTTACCAGGTTTGTTTTATCTTGCAGACATTAATATATGCTTTTCTTCGGTTAAAATTGCTTCAGCTGGGCTTTAGGTGTTTTGAAATCTCAGTGACACAATTTATATGCAATTTAATAAATGCTAGCAGTGCTATCACATATTCATCAGATTACGGACAAAGTTTTGTACTTGAGTGATTATTTTTTTCAGTTGAAATCAACTTGGGATAAGAAATTGGATAAATTTAGGGGAACTAATTCTCCTAGTACATGATCAAGGAAGTTTGGAATAACAGAAAATCCTCTGAAATACAATGAATAAAACAGGTGTCCTTGGGAGAATCTCTTTTTAAAGATCACTGGACTAAAACACACAGCCTTTAACAGTAGAAAGATATTATATCTTGGAAATAAGCTTAACTTTAGCAATGGCACAGTTTAAAAACCCCAATGAATCAACAAAAAAAACCCCCACAAAAATGAAACCAAATTTAAAAAAACCCAAAAAACCAAAAAAAACACCCCGGACACATCAGAACAACCAACCAACCAAAAAATTTTGAAATCTGGAGGAGAAAGATGGAGACAAAATACTGCAGAAAGATGGAAAGTCTGGATTTACCATGGACCAAACAAGCTCTGCAAAGCAGTAACAAAACTTTATCAGGACTGGAAGGTATTGGCACATGTTACCTCTTTCCAGTGAAGGTGTCACAACCAGTGTGACCATGGGAAGGTGTTAATACAGTAGAAAATTGTGTTATAGTATGCTCAGCTTCTACACTAAATCATCACCCTGCAAGGACACTCATTAAGGAAAGACTAGCACTGCAGTCTGGTGACTCCTTTTCAGAGGGTGTCATCTTGCATTAAAATTATTTGAAACATCTCCTTTAAAATAACGTGTTTGGAACACCACGTGCAATTTTGACAAAGAAAATCACAACCTCCTCTCTTTCACATCACAGGTTCTCATTCAGAAGATGGAAGGTTAAGAGGCTAAGAAAAAAAAAAAGATGACCAAGCCAAGTCCCAGCTAGAGTGGTTCCTTTTCAGGAAAGTCAGCAGTGATCATACTGTATGCTTTTGTCTTGATCTCACTAAATATGAACTCTTTGTTCTGTGCTACTGCCTTCTTGTGCTGAGTGCTGAACACGTAAAATCAAGGTCCAAAGAGAAAGAGACACTTGGAATATTCACAGTATTGAAAAAAAAATTGAGAGCAAATAATGTGTTTGAGATTTTTCTATTTTTTTTTTCTTGAAATTGTTTAAGAACTGCAAAAAATATATTTAAAGAAGGAACCCGCAGACTGTATTGTTGCAGCTGAACTTCCTTAATTCCTGGAAGTAACTGAGCTTTTTTTTTTTTAAATTAAGCTAAGTATATATTTTTTTCCCACATCTGTAGTGGTATCTCCTGCCTAAGAAAATTTACAATGTAGTTTTCCCCAGGGTTTCTTTGCACTCTTTCTGCCAAGTTTCTTTCTTTCACATAATTTTCTTCTCCAAAGTATAATAACTCGCAAGAATGGAACCCAACTAATCTCATTTCCTCAGTTCATTTTAATCCCCACTGAGACAAACTTATTTTCACATCCAGTATCTTGACAGTTGATAAACTTCAATGGGAAATCAGTGATCAGGTGCAATTCAGGAAAGCAGCTGAAAAGACAGGCAAGTGTTAAAAGTAACGTTCCTTGCTTTTTAAACAGGCGTGCTCTTCCTAATGCCTACTTGAGACTGATTTCATAAATGAAAGCAATAGATACAAATACAATTTTTTTCCTTCAGTAACAGTAATGTATTTCCAAACTGCTTTGCTGTCACTATTTTAAAAATTAATAAAGTTTTGTTGCTTTAGTTTTCAGTTAACCTCCTTTCTTCACAATTGAGATGTCAGTCTCAAAATTACTAATTCAGTTAATGAACAGATTATTGAAAAAGTGTTAAAATCATTGAATCATTTATTTGAATTTAGGAAGTTCACAAATATTTCAGATTTCTGTAGTGTATATTGCAATTAAACGTTCTTTAAACACAACAGAGTCTTCAGCTAAAGTCACAGCCCATAAAGCAATAAACTGCAGTGCACAGTTACATTATGCTGCATATCTTACAGGCAAACTAGAATAATCAAAGAAGTACACCCCATAATTTGTTTAGATCGATTGAAATAAACTGTAATTCTCTGCCATTTTTTAGACTGAAATGAAATGCATTCTATATTACTCCCTAGAGTAACTGTACTATTGCTCCCATCAGAGAAAAAAGATGTTGATAAAGTTTTGTATAACCTGGAATGATATAGTCCCAATTATGATGTTTAAGTGCCAAACATACTCAAAAGACATTTATTGTTTCTGCCTTGTTTTGGCCTCAGTAGTCTATTTCTAGAAAATTTTAAAGCTGTCACACACACTCTGAACCTACTATTTTTGATGCAAGTTTTGTGACCTTTCATGGGCCGCATGAGCAAAGAAGCATGATAGCACATGTTAAATAAATGTTTTTACCATCACATTTGCCCATCCATGACAGTACATAAATATCAAATTTCAGTTGTTCTAAATTACTTTTGCATATGTGCTTTGCGCTACCAATATTTTTACTTTATCATCTTTGGTTTTATTTGGTGGGGGCTTTTTTAGCTTCTACTACCAATTCTCTTAGATTCTCAAAATTTATGACTAGAAAGACCTTTATGGAAAAAACACAGACAACAGGTGCAATTAACAAGTAAGAGAATAAGATTTCTTATAGAAGACTGAATTTTCAAAGTGTTTTTATTTTTGAAAGAAGTTCTGATGACTAGCAATTCAATTTTTATGCTTTTGAAACACAAAAACTTTTAAAGGAAATTTGATCAAAGCTAAGTAGGAATTAGGTTTTAATTGCATCAATTAATAGTGTGTGGAGATTTTCCCGAGCCTCATGTCCTTTTCTTATCCTATGGGAACTATGAGAATTTTGAGGATTGTTCACTTAATTCCTTCCTCTCTGAACAAGATTTTTCTTTTAGCTTTTTTGTCCTGCAGGTTTGCCTTCTCTGAATGCATGTTGATAGCGAATGTTTTTACCAGTTGTAATAATATCATTACACTGACAGAGCTGACCATAAAAGCAGCTAACTGATAACCCCCCTTACACCTTCTCTTTCCTCCACTCCTTCTTCTGCCTTCAATCTAGGTGCCTTCCCCAGCTGCACTTACATGTGCCACCTGCAGATCTGCAAATCATATCTGGGCATTCAGAGCTTTTCTTCTCTGCTAGTTACTCTCTAGGTCACTATGCTTTAATGTGGATTAGTAGATTTAATGTGGATTTAACTGTGGCCACCTCTGCTGGCTAGCTTGTCTCATTTTTATCAAGTACCAGGAGAGGAACAACAACAATGATCTTTGCCCCATATGCTTGTGAATGTTCTGTGAGTAGTCACAGTGCAAATCACAGCAGCTCCATGTGGCTGTAGTCTGCCTCCATCAGTGCTTAGAAATTAGTCTGGATCAGGATTTAGTTCTGTAAAGATGCTGTCGACTCAGCATTTAAATGCCTCTGAAAAATTTATCTATGACACACTCAGAATTTCTACCTTAACAATTATTTCTGTCAGCAACTCTTTGTTTTCAAAGATGTTACTTAATTCAGCCAAGAGCAATTTTACTTTAATCATTCTTTCCAGGTGCATTTCCAAATCGCAGAAATGAGGTAAAAAGCTCTTTGAGGGAAGAAATCCCATTTGGTTTTCAGGAACTTACTTGTTTCTAAGCCTGTCATTTTTGGAATTTGTCTCCCATTCTGTTCACTATTCAAGATTTAACAGGTTGACAGCCTTCCTGAATTTGTAATCCCTTTGGCAATGTTTTGTATACATGTACAGCCTGTCATCCCTATTATACCACCTGCATAAATTTTATTTTATTTTTAGAATGAAGAACAGGGAAGATTTTACTCCAGAAAATAAATTCTCCATGGAGCTTTCACCAGGCCTCAGCAAGTCAATTCACATCAGAACTTTCCGTATTACTGAGCAGACACTTAAAGTACAGTATTAAAAACTACTTACATCTCTCTTGTTTTAGAGATCTCCCTTGTTCGCTTTAGATGAAAATTGTTATGATTTTAAATTTCAAACTGGACATATTTGAGTGGTTTATATTTTCTTCATGTAGCATTTTTCCTCCTTTCATCCTCATTTCTGGAATCTTAGCAGCTTCTTTTACATTTGGATTTTTAAAGCTCCCATTGGAGGAGTAAATTTTTTCCCGGTATTTTTCATGCATTGGAGACAGAATACAAACAAACAAAACTGAAAAAAAGCCAACAGCAACAACAAAAAAAATCCAACAAAAGAGTTAGAAAAAACAACTACATATAAATTACAACCCAACCTCACAATAATTTAGCAGTTTACCAGAAGGATAAGTTGCATTTATTGGGTTCTCATGTGAAAAAGAATGAATCACCAACTCTCAGTAAGATTTGACTTCCAAAAAACCTCCAAAGGTATTTCTTCTTCTACAAAATGTATTTCGTGTGACACTTATGGATTTTATTTGATCAGTGAGATGATAGTTTGCTATGAATCAAACTAGTGGTCCACTTAATTCACAATATTTCTAACTAGTGCCAGTGCTGAGGACTTATAGTGAAAGTTTCTTTTTAAACATTCCTTTTCTCAGATGTAGATGATGATTTATGCACAAGAAGTACAAGCATCTAGATTCCTTTCAAATAGTTTGCGGAGTATTTTTCAGTTCTAAAGAAATGCTAAATATCATAATATAAACTATTATTAGTATTTGGACTCAGGTAAACTTCGCATAAGTGTACAAGCTTAATTCCCGTCATGTTGAAGAAAATTTATAATCTTTCTGTTCTCAGTCGTCAGCTATGCTCTGAGTTTACTTACGCCCCCTTCTTCTTCTTTTGTGGAAGCTATAAAATAAAATAAAATAAAATAAAATCTAGTGCTAGTAATGCTCATTTGCTTGCTTGATTTTATCAAGTCCATCTGTACTCATCTTCTCCTGGAAATAAACATTCTAACTTCTTCTTTTTCGTATAAGAAAAGCTTATATCAGAATTAATATTTCTGCTCATATCAGAATTAATATTTCTGTTGCAGTAGCACCTCCCATGGAGCTTTCAATTCAGGTTCATAGATTTTGTGAAATTCATAAGGGAAAGTGTCAAGACACACTTAGACAAAAGAACACCCTAAGACATTTTTTGAACAAATGGAAAGAGCTTTTTTCAAGGGCTTATCCCTTCTTTCACAACAAGAATAAGAACAGAGAGTGCAGACAGAAAGGTTAAGATTGTCATCCTGCTGTTAAATTAACCCTGGAGCAATATCTGTTCCTAGGAATTGAGGTGTATAGCTGGAATCTGACTCCAGCATACTCAAGGCTACACTGAAGTATTAAATCAAGTTTCAGGGACAAATTAAGAGTATAGGTTCCATCCCAAATAGCTGTCGGGAAGATTCAAAGGAAGAATAAGCAGAAGTCTCTTACCAAGACTGTTGTCTAAGAATATTTACCACTTATATAATGCTTCTTACTGTTCACTGCGCATGAAGCTAAAATTTTTCTCTATCCTTTTGAAATCTCTCCTGATTTCTACAGGAAAACCCAATATTTTCGTTGGATCATCATCCATAACCAGTAACAGCATTGTTTTCTTTCATCTTTGACAACATTAAGATCTAAAACAAACCAAAACAAATGGTCAGTGTCAAAAAATTTTAAAATATCTGTCTTGAATATTTGAAGTTCACAGACTTGTTTTGGCTAGAGATACAGATGTCTTTACATTCTCCAATCCTAATTCTGTTTTATCATGTAGCATATGACAGACTCTAGAGCTACAGCTTATTATCTGTTACATTGTCAAGCAACTCTTTAGCTCTGTGGATAACCTCAGCTTCTTTTCTCTCCCTTGAAGTTGCAGGATCACTCTAATCCTTGCTTCCAATTTTCTTTGAACTAAGATTCTGATAGCTACACTATATCGTGTTTTCACTGATATTCTTAAAATGAGAACCCAGTTAAGCCCAGATTTTACAAATATCTTACTTTACTCCTTTTGCATCTTGTTTACAACTTTTTAATTAGTTGTTTACATCACACTTGACTTCTGACATCTATTGGGAGCAGGCTGTATCAAACATTAGAATGAACTTCCTGATACATGATATTTTGGAGGGTTGTTCACCCATAAATCTTAGTCAGCAAATAGCTGACTCCTATATAATTTTGGATCTCAGATCTTGCAAAAGTTCTCAGTATTTGGACTGCAGAGATAGCTTTTGGTGAGGGAAATGACAGCAAAATGGCAAGTTTTGGACCATAGCTTTAACTCCTAGTTCCAGAATTTGCAACTCTTAATGGCATCATATAGCTGATAGTTTTAGCCACCAAAAGACAGCACATGATGCAAATGGCCTAAAGGTCCCTTATATCTCATGTTTATTAGCACAGGGTATTTTATACTTGTGTATGAACAATGCCATAAACATCTGTTATGTAGCTTCATTATCTACTTTTCTATTTTTCAACTTTATATACATTGGAAAGCTTAGTGAGAGTCTTTCTGGTTACCCTTTGGACAAGACTTGGGTTTAGCAGAATTCAGGTGTCTCACTATTAAGGATGCTTGCACATCATGCTTATTATTTAAGGAGAAAAATGCATTTAACATAACCTGGAAAAAGGACAAGATCAAGGGGAATTTCCTGGTCATAGGATTTTTTAAAATAAGTTTAAACTTGTATTATCAATAAGTATCAGATACTGTTGGGTATAGAGATGTTGCACAGGAGTTATTCTAAAATCGGAATATCCCAAACTAATAATTCTGGTAAAAAAAAAAAAATTTGCAATGCAAAAGTGTTTGTTCATTAATGCCTGAAAAATGTTTTTCAGGATTGCATGTAGTAATTACTACGTGCAATTTAATTGCATGTGGATATGTCCATTGCAATCGCTGCTAAAAATTATGCAGTTCCAGGTGCATTTGGGCAAAGAGTTGCAAGAATTTTTCCTGAATGCATTTAAAGTCTGAACTGATGAAATATTCCCACCATCTCTATCAGGTTCCAGGAAGATTCTTAGGCAGTAAATTCTAAAGAGCTAATACAGATGTGATCAAGCTGCTTTATTTTTTAAGACACAAAATTAGATGTTTTAAATCATCAGAAGGCAAGCTATGAAAGTCTATTTTTCAGTAGAGAAACTACTTTTTAACATTTGCTAAAATGTGCCTAGAATGTGAAGTCATCTGAATTTAAACAGAAGTCCCTAAATCTTCTTTCTTCATAGAGAGCTCCAAAAGGTAGGATTTTTAAAATGAAAAGCAGCAGCATACGAAAGTATTTTCATTTATAACTTTCTAAACTTTCTTTGAAAATGTCTTCCAGAGATAAAACATGAAGACATGAGAGAGTAAATGGTGTATGAAATAGGCAAAGCAGTTTGAGAGTGTGAAATAGCAATAAATAGAGTGGAGAAAAGATTTGGACTTTACAGACACACTTTTTACATAATGTAAGGTAAAGCAGCAGCCTTCTGTGAGAGCCTTCCCCAAATCCCAGTGAGGATCATAAAACAATAAAATGGAATTTAGAGAACTAAAGATTTATCCTTTTGGTTGAGGACTACCTTGGGCAGCTTGATTAATCATTGAAGTATCATGAGACAGACATATCAGAGGAGAAGAAGAAAATCTTAAAATATTTGGTGGTCATTGAATGATGGGAAGACATTTATTTCTGAGCCTTCTCAACCACAAACAAAGGGCTCTACTTCTAAATAATTCAAGGTGTGTATATATTTCTTTGTTTCTTTACTACAGTTTATAGTCTTGAAATCTAAACGAAGATTTTAATGATAATTTTATTTTTCAGTCGTACAGAACAAGTTTCTATTCTCTTCAGATAGGTTCCTCAGTGCATGTATTTTCTAAAACATAATGGGGTTTTTCCAGGTCATATGTTTGACTTTTCTCACTAGAGAAAAGAAAGTTTCACTAAATATTATTCAATCTTTCCACTCTGGATGGAATGTCTAAACAGGGACAGGAAATATGGTGGTTCTGTGGTTCTTAGATTGATACTTTATGGAAAAGATGAATTTGAATATACTTCAAAGATAAGTAGTCTAACTCACAAATGTTATTTGTAGCCGAATATGACAATGTCAAAGGGCTTTTTCAACACTTACATAGTTGGAAAGGAGTTGCAGAATTAAGACAGAAAGACTACAAATAACTCACCTATGGCAGTTAACTCAAAAAAAATATCGAGGGAGAGAATGATCTTCTTTTAAAAGCAGCACCAATTTTAGCCAAATCTAGATATTTTGTAATGTTGTAGGATTTTGCACTGTGGAATAACACAGGAGATTCTTAGTGATGGGCCCCCACATTGCCAGTAGCTAATGCCTTGATTACTTGCCTGGAAACTGCAAACAAAAAATCTAAATGTCTTTTTCAGGGCAATTGTTTGAATGGAAATCCTTATAGTCGAGAAGATGATCTTTGACACTCCTGCTCTACATCTGTCTTTCAAGAAACACAACAGGTTAATGTTCTGGATAGATATGTAGGTGTTTACATTACTTGTTTCCCAGAAGTATGAAAAAAGACAGTTTTTTTCCGAATCCTTTTGCCACACTTGACAGGAACAATCAAAGCCCTACTTCTGGATAGTTTGTCTATCCACTCAGCTGTATTTGTTGTACAGAAGAAATATATGGAGGCTTAAACTTGGATTCTCAGAATTGCACAGTGTTAATTCACTGTTAATTCATAATAATTTAAATTTGTAGGTGAGTGAGCTAGATATTTCTTTCCATATCTCTGAGAGGCCAGGCTAGATCTCTGATATCATACAAGGTCTGCCATGACCAGTGTAAAGCTCAGTTTTCCCAAGACTTCAACTAGTTTTTTAACTACTGTAGAGCTCCAATTGAACCAATATGTCTCCATTCATAACTGCAGATGAAAGATTAAATGGAGTACAGGAAATTTTGTCTGCCAGTGACTGATGGGTCAGAAGGGAAACTTTCACTTCTCTCAATTTACTTACCAAATATGAATTTTGTGAAATTTATTTTTTAAAATTTTTATATATGTGACAAGTTCAATAATATACACTTTTAAAGTGCTTGAGCTGTGTAATCATATAAGCATTTTCTATCAACCTTGTAATCCTAGGGCTGTACATTTGTACTTCAAACTAAACGTCAAACAGGAAAAGAATGTCTCCAAAATAATGTGGAAAAGGATGTGAAATTGCTGAAATGTATAAAAGGACAGCACAGATTTATATTAATAGGATACCAAGAAGTGACAATATTACTACAAAAAAATACATGCTGAATTAACAGAAGTACTGACACGGTTCCTAATTTATTAAATGTCATGAAAACTTCAGCTTCGCCTAAGGAAAACTGGTTAATGAAAAATGTTAATCATTGTGGTTTTAATACACTAAAATACAGATATTTAGGAAAATCCAAGAACTAAGTTTTTCTCTTTTCCTTTTTTTTTTTTTTAAGTGTGCTTGTATTGCTTTTTTAGGTGTGCTTTAGGGGAGCTTCAGGAGAGTTTGTTTCAGAGAACTAATACACATAAGCCGTAGCTTGATGAATTGTATCACTCTGAGTTATCACAATATAATTTCATGTGGATGACATAAAAACAGAGATGTGACCTATTTCCTGAACCATTTTACCATTTTTAAGGGCCAAAGCACATACATAGTTGCATCTGATTGACAGCTGCTATAACTGCTTTTTGTAACCTGTTGTTGGTTGTGTATTTTTATGGATTCTCTCATCATATGCAAAGAGCCAAAAGCATCTTCTTGTAAGGATATAATTTTCAGACTGATGGTGATACTCTCATAGTTTTTGGGGGTTTTGGGTTGCTCTTTTTTAAAGGAAAACATAATATGTATTAGAAATATGAATCAGTATTCCTTTTCCATTCTTCTCTTAATAATCAATTGTCCCTCTTTTTTGTCTAGCTGTCCTACACATGCACAGTTAAAAAATCAAGGACATTGCTGTTGAAAGTCAGATGAAAATCAATGGTGGACAGGGCCTAGGATTATATTTCACCACAGTACAATCTCTGATAATAAAGAGTAACATGCTGACCTTAAAAATTTATCTTTGGAAAGGCATGGATCTTGGAACCTTGTGAAACCATTCCCTCTAAAAGAAAAAATATTTTAACAATTACAAGCTTGCAAGGCAATTTTTCCAGTCCTTCTCTAACATATTATTTCCTGCTTTCCCTGTTTCTGGTATCTTCTTCTTCTAGAAACCCTAAGAACATTTTTGATCCTTAGTTCCAATGTTTGGTGACCAGACTTCTCCAATTTTCTAACCTGCGATACATTACAAATTAGGATAACTCACAACACAATTATTGGCAAATCTGCCACAATGAATGATTGATTATCTCATAAACTCTGAAGTTATTACTGTAAAACATAGAGTCATAGAATGGTTTGGGTTGGAAGGGACCTTAAAGATAATCTCATTCCAACAGCACCTTCCACTAGAACAGATTGCTCAGGGCCCCATCCAACCTGGCCTGGAACACTGCCAGGGATGAGGCAGCCACAGCTTCTCTGGGCAACAAAATCTTAGTAATCTCTGATTTACTGAGAAGATTAGCGTAATATAATTCCATTTTATCATTAATCCAAAAAGTCTGTGAATATTTAATAAAGTTGATGGAAATCAACTTAAGCAGTTTTAAATGGTGATGATTTTGCCTCATGCTAGTAGCAACAGCATAACTTGAGTGTAATTATAATGGCAGTTTTACAGCTAAATGTACCAGTAGCAGTAGTCAAAACTGACAAAACAAGACTCAGAAACTAAATTTCTTCTTTTTGGTTTTTTGGTGGTGGGGGTGAGCTGGAATTTGTACACCATTGTCTTAATATTTAGATAGGCCTGTAACACTTGACATAGAAATAAAAAAAAGAAAGAAGAGTTTCGTAGCAGTGCCACAGGAAGCACAAAGCGATGATGTAGTTGGGAAAGGACAGGATGATAGAGGTGGCTGAGTTCCCCTCTACCAACATCCCGTTCCTTCTGTCCCATAGCTCCCACTTTTCAGGTGACCACTTCCTAGTTCCCCATTTCCCACTTTTCCTCCCAGAAAGTTCTTCTCACCAGAAATAACATCCCCAATTGTCTCTCCACATTTGCACCTCTCCCACAGATATCTCTAAGTACATCCTGTCACAAAACACATGCAAATTTGTCTCTGTTTCTCCAATATTCCAATCCTATCTGGCATTTGATTCAAGGCAAAGCTCCTCCTGTCAGAGATAGTTAAAACTCACATTCAGGAGTCACTTACCAAATCTGACATGCAGGGCTCTGTGCTGGCAGAAAATGCTGGCGGAAAATGCAAAATTATTTGTGATAATTGTGGTGAAAATTATTTGTGATATTTCTGGGGAAAATCTCAATACGTCTTATGCAGAACATTATGAGCATTTAGTCTGTAAAACAGCTGCAGAAATGCCAGGAATAGGAATCTGATTATTGGAGTCTTTGTTTAGGAAGGTGAACATGAAGAGAGCAAAGATGCATTTACAGAGATCTATCAACAAGTTTCTGTAATTTGGAACAAAACTGGTGGAATCTCTTCCAACTTTGAGGATGCAGCCATAGCTACAAATAAGGCTGATTATGCTCAATGACTGAAGTAAACCCACCTGGAAGAACAGAAGTTCTGCATGAACTATAATGTATTTTAATTGCTCTGTACTGATTCTCATCTGTACATTCAACAATTAGCACTCGTCTTTCCTAATTTTTACTGGTTTTTATACATTTATTTTCTTTTCCTATTCTCCCTTGTGAATCCTCTGTTGTCAGAGATTCTTTTCCCCTAAGTTGTCATCTTTATTACAAAGCAGATGTTTCATTAATTTTTAACACAGTATTTATTTCAGTGTTGCGTTCTTTTTTTTTTTTTCCCATGTGAAACTTAGGAGCTACTGGACCTTAAAAACATTGTAAATTAGCAAGTCTCAATTTGATTTTTTTCTAGTGATTCTCAGAGTGCTGCCATTTTCTTCATTATATCCTGTTGTATTTTTCACTTATACTTGTTTCTACTTAATTAAGAGGATATTTAAACTGCATATGCCACTTGCTCTGCTCCTTAGCTATGTTGAACCACCCCCCCCTTAATTTAGCTTAAAGTATTTCAATCCACATCTTCATAGTTGCAGAAGTTAATGAAACATTTACATTTCTTTATTAAAGTTTAATGTAAAGATTCAATTACCACCTTAATTAAGTTTTCATTGTGAATAATTTAACTTTGAATTATTTCCTCACTGTTAAATGTTGCAAATTGACTTGGCTAATAAAGACAATTAAAACTCCTGAATGAAACAATACATATAAAGCAATTTTTAAAACTCAGTTATCGAAAATATCATATGATTCATTTATGATGACAAATAATAAATATAATAACGCCTGGCTTAGCTGTCATGACAATATTAATAAACTATGTAGAAATTAGCCTACATAAATTTGGTAACTTTTATGTCAGAAGCAGAGGTCCATTGTATACACCTAGTATAAAACCACAAGAATTTAATTTAAGGGTATCAGGAACACCATTTCGGTCACGGATATGGGAAATGAAGCAGTAGAAACTGATTAAGAACATGGGTTCCTGAGTTTCCTCCTAAAAGTTTTAGTAAACCAAAATAACACTGTCGTGTCTTCCAGTCTCAATTTGAAAAGTTAGTTGGAACATTTGAAACTCAAATATTAGTCTTAAAATGGCTTTTCAAACAATCTTTTAATAAAAAATTGTAATTTAACAAGAACATACATAACACAGCAGTTTGAAAGAAAGGCATGAAAAAGAAATGCCTAGTTCATATGATTCACAGTGAAGTATAGTAAAAGATTAACTTAAATAATCTACAAGAAAAGACAACTACTTTTTAGAGAGAATTTTTTTTTTGGTCAATTTTTTAATTTGCTTCGGAATGTTATTCAAAGAACAATGATGCATTACGATATTGATAGAGACAAAAGGTGAAGCTGAATTGGTCTTAAACATAACCCATCCTTTTTAGATGTAAGAAAGTAGATTTTAGACTTTCTGGCAGCTTTCTAAATTCTTCTTTTATAATTACAAAATTCAAATCTAAGAGTGGACTAAAAGAGAAGTTAAAGTGGCAACATAAATATTGTGATATTATATTTTCTAATAATAGAGATTATTAGATAATTTGAGATAGGTAGGTATTGAAGGGTTCCCTTCAATATGTATGTAGAACTTTGATATATGGAGAAAGTTAAGTGTTTAACCTCTCTAAATAAAGAAATACATCCAGACTTTTATAAGTAGGAGAAAATAATAATGCCCCTATATGTGCTGAAACTCTGATCTGTACCTTCTTATCAGGAAAAAAAAAAAAGACTTATTAAATATATTTCTCTGGTGTGTCATTCTTCTTTCTGAACTGAAATATGCTCCAAGGCACAACACAATGAAGTTCAATAAGTTACTGAGATAAGGAAGATGATGTCTGGGTGCTTTCTTGATATGTGTTAGGTATGATTTTATATACTTAGTTGTAAAGGCAAGGCAAGATAAGTTATGACAGATCTTTGTCAAATAGACCTATTTTATTTTTCTCTGTAAATCTGTGTGTAGCTCACATCCTTGCTCTTTTTCTTTCTCTGATGGCTTCTTATGGTGACACCTTATGGTGGTCCCGTCAGTTCTAAAATTCTGGTATTAAATTGCAGTAAGGAATGACCCTTAAGCATATTTTAAAGGCAAGATCTATATGTCTTCTGAGAAATGGACTAAACTAGTCATAAGCCTCAAAGAAGTTTACCTCACAGAACAGAATTTTTCAAATATAATCCAATTGTAACAAATACTAAGAATCATAACAGTGAAAATTGAAATCAACAGGAGTTCTGTTTGGCAAATAGAACACACAATCTCAATATATATTTGTTCTCAGCCTTCAAATAAGAATTACTTTTTGCAAGAGATATGGCTTATTCACCTGAGCTCTGCGAAAGATGTATGTATCTTGTCTCATTAGATTATGACAAAAGAAAATGTTTTCATCCCACTAAATTTGGCTGTTGTAAAATAAATTGTAAATTGTAACATTTTAGGCATTATTTCTTATATTTTGTTTGTTTGGGGTTTTTTACTTCAATAAGACACTACAACTCATGATGCATTTAGAGAAGTCAGTATTATGCCTGACAGGAAAAGAATGAGAAAAGTATTTGTCATGGTGTAGGGTAAGAGCGTGTAGTGGCTCTAAATTACATGTTTTTACTTTAACACTTCTAAACTTAATTTTATCCATTCTGGACTATATCGTGGGTGAAGAAACTGAGTTTAGTGTTGATAAAGTCTAGTCTGTCCAGGTCATTAAGCCCTCAAACTTCTTTAGTGGGAAGTTCTTTTTACAATACAAAATCCAGGAGAGAGTCTGTCTATATTCATTAAAAAAAAACACCACCACCACAAAAACAAAAAGGAAAAAAAAAATGGAAAAAAACCAACAAAACCCAGGAACTTTTAGAATTAAAGGCAGATGTTAGAGAGGAGATACAGAATTATCTTATTTACAAAGGCCTTTTCTTTCTTGATGTCAGTCTTTCACTCCTCAGCAGCAATTACTAAATGACTCTCAACGTGTTTGCTGATAAATTGTCTGTTTCCAGGAAAAATGTAGCAGAAAAAGTGCTTGCAAATATGTGGCAAGATCACAAAGAGATTGTCTTCTCAGAAATGGTAAAAGAATCTTCACGTTCCACAGCTGTAGAACAGTCATGACATGAACATAAAAGAGAACTAGGTTCTCTCTATTTGCTGGAACTTTGTTGCCATTTTGGCGGGAATTTAAAGATTTTCCACACAGAATTTTACAAGTCATTTCTGGCCAGGCAGATTTTTATCAGTGTTTGCAACTTCAAAAAGATCTATTCAAAATGCAATCTAGCAGCTCATTTAACAAGAAGAATTTAAAGTAAATAAATACTTCTTGTAGGAAAATATTGTAGGCTCTAGTTGAACTAGTGGGTCTGTAACAAAATGTTGATTTCCTGACTGCTGTAAAATGGTACCTTCAACCATAGAACCCACAGTCCTGTGGCACTTTTAAATCACATATATATATCCCTGCTCATGCAAGGTCTACAGGTCTACAACTTCTCTTGTACAAGTTTTTGGCTCATTTTGAAAACTCAGGTAGACAGTATTGCTTCTGTTTTATATGAACGCATTTGGGGCCAATATGGCAGGATGGCTCTTTGTGTGCAGGCAATTCATGTTCTACTGATGGTCCATTACTGATGCTTACAATCTCCACTGTCCCATTTGTGACAAAAAGGAATGTTTTGGAGGCATTCATTCAGAAAGACCTTTGAGAGAGAAAATATACACACTTATTAGAAATAACAAAGGGTAATCTGGAACAACACAGATAACAGTGCATCTGCACTTTCCATGATTACTGCCTGGAAAGGAATTATTTTCAGACCGCAAACTCTGAAAGTGATCATTTTAACAAAACGCTTTTTTGCAAAAAGTAATGGTTGGCAGTACTCACTTGGTATCAAACTGGCAATGTTCCAGATATGAACGGTTGTGTATTTACCTCTGAGTAATGAAATTGTGGAGAGAAGTCTGTGAAAATCAACCGTGCTGGTGTTGGTTTTTTTTTATCAGTGAGCACATGCAGGATGAAGGCTGCTGAAGCAACAAAACCAACTGTAGTTGCAGTAAACAGTCTAGGACTTATAATAAGATTCAGTAGCTGAAAGTCAGACTACCTCCTACATTGTATGTAAAAGGAGTATGTAATGTTCACTATAAGCATAAGACTCTGACTTTTGAGGTAGGTTATACAGAAATAATCCATGGTAATATAAAATTTTTAAATAAATTTTTGGCAGGTTCTTTGCTTTGTTTGTGGAATTCTTTGCTTTTGCATTCAAGGAATGCAACTGAAATGAAGAATCTTCAGTTCATAAGTTGTACATAGAAATACACAGAGTTATTCATACAGCACTCTTTTTTGCTTAGAACTGGTGGTTGATGCACATATCATTAATGCAGTTCTTTAAACTCTGCTTTCTCAGAAATAGGATTTTAAAAAATACTGAAAAGGTATCTGTAAAAAAAAAGTGGATGAGAATAGCCATATTTAGACTTACAAATCAAGTAGAAGCAGTGTGTGTACGTATAGATTTTTCTCTCTTGGAAGCACACAATTCAAACATCCAGTGCACAGTGTTAGATGGTGATATCTTTACTTGCTTATTTTGATACCGGAATCACCAGAGTAAAGCTAATGGGGCTTGAAGTAAACAGAACAGGAAGTTCAACAGAGCCAAAACCAGCATTAGTTTGATGTGTTCCTGGCAGAGACCCGGGCATGGATCCTGGTAGATCGCACTACTTGGCCTATGGCTCTCCTCTCTCAGCATTTACCCTGATGTTTTGGGCAAACTGCTCCGACTGTTCACCTCTTAAGCTAACCTGATATGGACTATGTTCATCAGAAATTGCTTATTTCTAATTGTGTAGTTTGGCCCAGAATTGGCTTCAGCCTGCACAATGTAATGTACAAAACATCCCTGGTTTATGCTGTAGAGCAGAGGATTCAAAATTTTTTCAAAATGCTGAGAGCATTATAAAGCTGCCTCTTTTGTTTTAAGATCAACAGAGAAATCTACTTTGCTTCTGACCTTACTAATAACTGGTGCCAGGAGCGAGTTTTATGTGAGCTTATGCTTAGCTGTGATTAGCTTTTACTCTTTGTTTTATAATTCAATTGTGAAATGTCAGAATTCCTAATTCAAATTGTGAATGAGATGAGCATGTTTGGTCCTCAGTCATACACTTCTGAAATATCTATGGCAAGAGACCTAGGTATGAACAAATATGATATTTTATGGTCAATAGTAAGGTGTAACAACATAATTCAGAGAAACTGATCTTGTAACCTGATAAACAGAAGACAAAGCTTCTACTATTTTTGTTACATGAAAGGAACATTTTGATGACTTGTGAGTATGCAACACAGATGTTGCAGTTATAAAACCACTGTAGAGAGGAACATGAATCAAAATCCATTTTCTGTCTGTTTCCAGGTCTTCATGCTACCAAACCCAGAAACTGAATCTTTCTGAGTGACTTCTTGACATCCTGAAAGAGAAGCTGTAGCTCAGCTGGGTACAACTTCTCTGTCAGCCAGAGGTTTGATGCAGAGGTCAGTTGGTGAAATCTTTGACTTGTATGAAGCAATGGAGGAAAGGTGGGTGATCGTAGCCTAAGAGGTGAAATATGTGTGTTTGACAGAGATAGTGGGCGTTTTTTTCTCCCAAGAAAATATAATTGCCATGAAAGTCTTGATACATGGCCACACACATTTGCATGAATAGTCATGCCTGAAGTACATCAAGGAGGATTGGAACATGTATGGTTTTGTTTATACCAAAGACTATTAGCATGCTGGTTTAATTTTGCCATCTTTTAGTCTTGTTACTTGCACCATCCTTTAAAAGAAAAAATATTTATGTGTAAACACTTTCCCTGATGTTTCAGTGCCTTGTCTTACTCTACTATTCTGTTTCACAATGAGAAGACCTAGGGTTTAAATTTGAAGGTTTGTGTTCGTGTATAATATTTAGAAAATAGCTCATTAATTCTTTTACTGGTTTTATAAACTTTGGGTAAACTCTGTCTCCTAACACTTGCCTATATCTTGTCTGACCGCTAATATTTGTCACATAATGGAGTTCATTTTGCAGGATGAATTACATAAAACCTATTCTCAGTCATCAGAAATGTGCTACCTTAAATCACATTGGTCCAGATTATTTTCTACTTGACATCTGCACCACTTAATATGAGACAGATTGTCAGTGCTGTAAATTATAGCAGTGTTTGATTAACAGCACATGTAGCTTCCAAAAGAAGAGAAAGCTCAGGCTGTATCATGTGGTCTTTATAGGATTCTGTCTGCCACTGCAAGTTTGCTTGGACTAGAAAATGCTGTATTTGATGATAACAGCCATGAAGATGAACCAGTCAAATTTCTGGGTTCTGTTCCAGATGAGATCCAGCTGCAGTTGGCATTGATTGATTCTGTTCTGTTAGAGGTCAGCAAAACAGGCCCACTTAAGTCAGTTCTGTTCCAGGAGAATGGTACCAGTGCAAAACAGCTTCAAATTCATTTCAACCACCTCAGGTTTGTTTCAACCACTTGTGCTTATGACACACGTATACATGAAAAACAATACTACACTCAGGAGATCTGTTTCCAAAATCATTACAGGCATTAGTTCATGGTAGAAATAATTTTATTTCTGTATAATTCCTCCAAATTGGTTTTACTGAAACCCTGGATTTCTCTGGACCCTAGACAGGAACTAATCCTGTGGAACTGGGGACAATTTTTGTGGCTCTTTGTCTCATCTGAACCCTTCATGGTATTTTCATATTGAGTAACTACAATTTTAATATTGTAGTTACTATGCTATAAATATAATACAAACAGGAAATAAACTTGTAAAAAGTATACAGAACAGAGAATGACAAAATTCTATTTCACATTCTGGATCCAAATAAGGCAAAAATGTTGTAAGTTTAGAAAAATTCTCAACAAGCTGAAGAATTACCAACTTTCAACAAACTGTGAGACAGATCGCTTGTTTAGTGGCTCTGTATCTATTTGTATCAGCTACTCAGATTTCTCACTCAACCTTCGAGGGTTGGAGCACCTCTCCTATGAGAACAGGCCAAGGGTTGGGATTGATCAGCCTGAAGAAGAAAAGGAAGCCCTTGTAGCACCTGTCAATGCCTAAACGGGCTACAAGAGAGCTGAAGAGGGACTTTTTGCAAGGATATGTGCTGACAGGATGAGGGGAAATGGCTTCAAACTGAAAGAGTGCAGGTTGCGATTAGAAAACATGAATAAATTCTTTACTGTGACGGTGGTGGGGGACTGCAACAGACTGTCCAAGGAGGTTGTGGATGTTCCAACTCTGGCCATGTTTAAGAGCAGGTTGGATAAGACCTTGGGCAACCTGGTCTAGTGGAAGTTGTCCCTGCACATGGCAGGGGCGTTGGAACTAGATGATCTTTAAAGTCCCTTCCAACCCTTAACATTCTATGATTCTATAGTTCTATCAGTTTCTGTTTTACATAAATCAATGATCCCATAAAAATAGAAAGTGAAATATGAAATAATGGTTGAGAAAGAAGATGGAAAAGACAGCACCATGTAGTTTTCTTGACAAACTAGGCAGGCTATCAAAGTAATGGCTGCAGAGATCTGTCAAGATTAAATTCAAATAAAGACAAATATTACAGCTTTGTAGATAATTTATTTTCACTATCCATTATTCAAAAAAATATGTTGCAGCAACTTACACTCACACAAGTTACTTCAGCTATGACAAAAATCAACTTAGCAACATTTGTGTTTCTAAGAAGAACATTATCTTTGAAAAGTAAAATTTACAAATGAAAGAAACAAAACAAACAAGTATTACGATAAATGACTCAGTCATGTTAACAAGAAGCCATGGACATTGTCTATTTTCTACTTCTTGTCTGCTATATGCTGTATCTTGAGAAATGTTTACATTCATATGAATAATCATAAATTACGAATATTCTCTGATCCTTGATCTGTATTTAGCAAGCAGAAGAGGGATGACTGGCTGAGCAGGAAGGAGGGATGACCACCCCTTTCTGAAGTGGCAGAGATGTCTTGTCCTTGCAGGGTATTGTCTTACATCCTATCAATCAAAAGCAGCATTTTCTCTACTATAATTCCCTGTAATCCTTGATTTAGAGGTGTGTCAAGGGAAGAAGTAGGGCGTGTGCGGAATGAAGCATCCTGGAGACGTCTTGGCTGTGACACACCCTTAGGTGCTGCTTCAATTCACAGTGGAGCGAGACAGGGGCCAATGCGGTTACTGTCACGTGGAAAAACTATGAGACCATTTAGGTGGCTGGATTAGGAAAGAAAGGTGAGAAATTGAAAGATGACTGTGATTTGACAAGTATAGCTCAGGCAACAAATCTATCAGGCACCAAATCTATGGTGGGAAATCTCATAAGAAAATCCAACCTAACTAAAAGAAAGTTTAAAAGGCAAAATTTTTACTCAATTTTTTTGCAGAATCACAGAATTAACCAGGTTGGAAAAAACCTTTGAGATCCTCATGTCCAACCTATGATCTAACACCACCATGCAGTGAGTGCCACATCCAGCCTTTCCTCAAACACCTCCAGGGACAGTGCCCAGGCAGCCCATTCCAATGCCCAGTCATTCTTTCTGTGATTTAGCTATTTAGTTTCCTTTCTTGGGCAACTATTTCAGCAGCAGCAGCATAAAATGTACCTCTGTAAAAAACAGCAGAAGGAGTTGGAAGCAGAAATTTTTCAGACTTTGGAAGCATTTAGATCAGTTTTGCAGTACACATAAGAAAATGATGCTTTAATGTTCCACATATTTTTACTCACAATCCACAGAGAACTTCCCATGCCTGTCTGCATGGTGGCATAACCTTTCCTCACAGTGAATTTCACTTTGTGCAGATATTCTGTAGCACTCTGACATTTTCACAGGGACTTGTTTCTGGCAGAGTCAAATAAGACTTGTAAATTGCTCCTCACATTCTGCATGTTAACACGTCTTTTACAGGTTCTGTCAGTATCCTGTACCCCAGACAGCTCTCTGTGATTCTGCATATTCTTCTTCCACCAGCCTCATGACAAAAGTTTGTACCTCACTTCTTCACTTGCAGCCATTATCAACCTTACAGTGCCATTGCATTACCAGTGCCAACCTTACAAATGCCATTTGACAAAGGACTTCTTACTGGCCAGCACTGGTGTGCCACATAGCATTATGTCATGTCTCTGTCATGCATTTCAGATTTCCCAAACCCATGGATCCTGTTATGCCCCTGTCCACTTGCCCAGTTTAGGGGAAGTTGTTCGAATCACTCTGTGCGGTGCGTGGGAGAAACAAAATTCTTAGGAGGTTCAGTAGCAAATTTTTGCTTGCAAACTTTAGAACATTTAGGTAGAATACGGTATGCGGCAAATTTTAAGACAACATCCAGACAAAGTAAAGGCACTTCACAAACTTTAACTTAGCAAACTTAGCTGACTTCAACTTACCCAGACACAACTAAGGGACTGAATGGAATTTTTAAGTCTGTCTTACAATAATTTTCAAAAAGAAGTTAGGAGAAGAAAGAGAGAAAGAGAATAAAAAGGATAAGAGTAGAAAGGTATCACTACCCGTGAATCCAGAAGACTTGATTGTTGCAATTTCAATGTCCATTGGGTGAGGTGATGGTCACAGTCTTGATCCAATGGGGGTGGGAGAAAGCCCACGAAACACAAAGTTCAATGAATTAATGTATGTTTAGGTTTAGGTTGAATGCCCAGGTACCTCCCACACGGGGAGAGTTTTACATTGTCTGATACAACACTGTGGACCATGCACAGTCCTCTGGTGAAAGGCCTCTTAAATCAAGATTGTGGATTTCATGTTTGAGCTCAAAGAGAGTCTTCATCACTCTGACGTAGCCCTGAAAATCAAGGGCTGCATGGTAAAAATGAGTGTATAATTAGTTGCAATGATCTTGCAGAGGCCCCATATAACAAAGACACACTTCAAGTCTGACAGAAAATTGTTGGCAAAAATCCACTAAGTATATATATCCTGAGACTAGTTTTAAAGTTACTCCCCATTTTCATTTTAGGTATTCACACAAATACACTGTAATAATATACATACAACCTACTTGAGGATCTCTTGTCAATCCCTGTGCCCCTTCTCTGTTTTAATAGAAATATACAAATAGGAGTTATGCCTCATTAATAGTTCTCATTTTCCACATAGATCAAGAATTAAACTAAATTATGGGTCACAACATATAATATTACAATAAAGAAGTTATCAAACCCACAGGTTTGCAGATTCAGAAGGGATTTTGCTTGTTCCACAGGTTCAGTTTACACAGTTTTCGTATTGTTTTCAGAATTAAAGGCTAAGTCCTTACCACTGAGCTTTACCACTTATTTGACATTCTACTTTGTGCTTTATCCAGTTTATTCTTAAAATACTTGAGCTTCTAGGATTTCCCCATAACGTCACTTGATAGCTGCATAGCTTCAGATACCTCATCTATGTGAGCCCAAAGACTGCTTCTGACTTCTGTAGGAGTTGCATTGGCTGTCTAGACAGCTGGAAAACATATTCTGACCATCATAATGGATTTTACTTCTTTTATAATTTCGTTACTTCGAGCTCAATATATATTGATTATGCCAACCCGTGAAGAAAGTATCTTCCTCTTTCTCCTGAACTCGGATGGAATTTTGCCCTAAGTCATTTGTCTTTCTCACTGTTGTGACATCTCTTAGCCAAACTTTTCTCTATGCTGTCTCTTCTTGTCAAGGGTTAGCCTGAAGGCAAGCTCCAGACCCCCATGCTATATTCTTCAGACGATGTGAGATGGCACAAACAGGCTTCAAGCTTGAAAAATGATTAAATAATTTTAGTCCCTAGCTACTACTAAGAATAGAAAGAATAAAAAAAAAGTAAAAATATTAAGGCATAATGTACAAACATCATTCTCCTCCCAATACATCCCAATCTTCGTTACTGATCACGCAAAGGACATAAAGATGAGATTCTGATCTTTTGATTAAGAGTTCTTATTGCCACTTTATTGGATAAAGAGTTCTTTCTGTCATGTAGCGGGATCCATCCCAGGGAAGACAGCTCCTTACAGAGTGTCTTCAGCATGGTCCCAAACCTTCAGGAAAACACCACAGCTCGCCCTGGTTTTGCAGTGGTGTATCCTCTCTCCCACAATACTCTTGGCAGTTTGTGGGTCACAAGGAAAGTCTGATGCGGTTAAGAATTTAAGAATAAGTCATCCCAGCCTACAGGCACTCAGTAGTACAGTCTCCTGCTTTTACTCATAATCTCCAAAGGCTGCAAACTTCATCTGCTCGGGCATAAAATGTTCTTATATGAATTTCAAATTCCCCCATGTCTCGTATTTGTGAATTACAGAGAACTTAGTTTGGCTCTATTATCACTGATCACTGGGCCCCGGGGCCCGGGGCACTCACCCACAGACACAGACAGGTGAAATCCCAATGGTTGTAAAATGGCATCTCCTCTGGTATTTCTTGCCATTTCCGTCTTCTCTTCTGTTAGGCTCCTGGTCTCCATATTTAGCTCCTTCATGTGACTGCTTTCCTTTCTCTCTGGCTCAGAGAAGAGGTTAATATTTGCAGAAGATGCCTACAGAAGTATTTGCTACAGTTTACATGTTCCCATCAGATAATTCAGCTGTACAGCTGTGTCTCTAGTCTGTAATCAGACTCTCTTTTCCTGGGCCGAAGGCTCTCCCTCCATCAAACTGCGTTTCTGCACAGGCAGCTACCCAACTTTTGTAATTAGCTGCTAATTAATTCACTGCAATTTGCCTTATCTGCAGCAGCAAGGTCACCCCTTTGATCTCACCCATCCACCTCCGAAAGGGAAAAGGAGGCGGTTTTTTTCTCACGCAAATCTCGGCTTTCTCTCGGCTTCTGCGTGGCTTCTCTCAGCTTTTCTGCTTGGTCCTGGTCCAGATGGCTACAGGCCAACTCCTCTCAGGTCCAAACGGCGCAGGACTGGTGGGGGTGAGGCCAGGGCCCCCTGCCGGACCTGCCAGGCCCCCCAGGCCATGGGCCCCTGGCCTGAGGTGGGGAGGAGGCCTCTGCTCCTCGTGGGTGCAGCAGGAGCAAGTGAGCAAGTCAGAGTTACTTCCTGGATGGTTTTTTTACAACATTATTTTCCACAGAGGCATGTTCTGAAATCAAGTGGCTTATACAGCTGTCCATCACCTGTTTTAACCAATCAGATTTGTTTCACACCGGGTCAACCTCTGACACTTCTACACACACAGCAACAGACCCTTTCTTATTTATTACTGTTCTTCAAAAATGCCCTATGGTTAAAAATTTTTGGGATGTGGGAGAGGAAGAAACATGTCAAAAGAAAGTAGCTATGAGCTCCTTGCTCTTGTGTTGTTTCCTAGGAAATCAGGTGTCAATCATTCTTCAATTTAATTTACTTACCTGTTCCATTTGTGACAATACAGGAAAGTGCAAAAAAAGAAAGGGTGTAAAAAATGCCCTTAAAGTTTTTTTTTCCTAAAACCTGCTGCTAAATAACTCTTGCTCAAGTAACTAACTCCTTTTTGTATACACAGACTTTCACCACATATATACTTCACTCTGCAATCTTAGAAGCACTTATAGTTGCATGTTTTTGTAATAGTTCTTTACTAAATACTAGGTTCTTCACTTTAGAGACATTTTGAGAATTTTATTTTAACGGTATCATTCTTGTTTGAGCAGGTTATAATACTTCTAAAAATATTTTATTGTAAAGAAGCCCTTCCTTTTCACTTAGATCCAAATCAGTACTATAACTGTGGGGTTCATTCCCTGGCAGTTTTGATGTCTTCTATTGTATATCACATATTTTCTGCTCTACTTCCTTAAGTTTTAATTATTAGTGGGCATGTTGAGAATTTGCAGTTTTCAGTAGATGAGTTTAGAACTCTGCTAGATGAAAGTCCTTTAGAATCTTGATTTTACTTTGAATATTCTTAAATTTTAATACCTTCTTTATTACACAGTGAACAAGGATTGCTAATCATATTAGCATATAAATTATTAATATTAATTACTAATATAAATTAGCATATTAGCAAATAAAAGTTGACATTTTGTACTACAAAAAGCTGTTTTCACTTGATGAAATTTTGCTAAATGTTAATGATTAGAGGTGGGATTTTTTTATTCTGACTATGTAGGCAAGGACAATTTAACAGCAGGATAAATCCAATGTTAAACTCTGAGTATTGGAGAAAAGCTGTTATGGTTTTATGTCAATTACGAAACAACAAATTCACTACTGATTTGCTTTTTTTTTCCATTTTTTATAACACTACAGAATATTGAATTCTCTATTGCCAGATAGAGAAACAGGTGCCATCTGTCTACCTGGAGCTAATACAGAGTAGTATAAAAAGTATAAAATAAACATAAATTTCTTTATATCATGCTCTGATGGAACAAAAATATCATCATGTGCCCAAACCAAAATGAAATTACATGTGTACGGTAAGTCTATTCAGTAGGGCTTTGGAACTAAAGATTAGATCTTATTAACGAAGTTTTTCCTAAAAACAAGATCAGAGGCAAGAGGTTTGCCACACACACACACACGAATTAAAACAAAGAAAAAGAAGGAAATTTCTACTTTGAAATAATCTAGCACATTCTTTTATAAGTCTTAAAATTTGGCATGTGTGTCCTTTGCGTTTGTCACGTTCTGCCATCTTTGTGAAAATTTTCATAAATTTGACAAATCTGTAAGTCTTAGAAATACTATGAGGACAGAAATCCTCAGAAGCCCCTTATGCTTTGGCTGGTAAATTTCAGTATAATTCATCTTTAACAGCTGAAGAAGAAGCTTAAAAACCCACATGGTGGAGTAGAAAAGTAAGGGGGAACTGGTAATTGAAGAATACTGGAGGACAGCTGGTTAAGACAAATGATTGAAGTGGGTTTGCTGGAAAAGGCTGATGGTGACTGGGACCATGATTGAATAAAACAGAGAGGAAGTGGAGCAGCACGTCTAAGATTGGCAAGAGAAGAACAGAGCTGGCCAAGCAAGGAAGTTGAGATAAGATGTTAGTGGTGGTGAGAATCAATGAGTGGAGAGCTGGGGTTGAGCAAGACAACAGGCAGTTCTGAACTCCCCCCTTTCCACAGTCTTGAGAAGAGCTGAAGATATTTACATTTCATTGCTCTTTGTTTCCTGTCACCACTGTAAATCAGTTTCTGCCTAAAAATCCCGTGCACAGGTTGTGCATACATACATACAAATTTGATCAAGTGTCTGAAATTAGGAATTGACAGATGGATCTTGCCTTGCAGTTTTAATACATGGGAATTAAAGAGCCTTGAACTAAAGAATTTATTTTCCATAGGACCTTGTCTCAGTCATTTCATAGACTAGATGCTTGGGAGATGAATCACATATTTCCTTTGTTTATTGAAAAAACTTAAAAGGTGTCCAGTGAATGAGGAGGCTGGCATAAGAATGGATGATCTTGCTGTTCTGGAATGTTGTGTTGATTGTTAATAACCTGCAAAAATATGAGTCGTTTTGGAAGGGGAAAGAAGAGCAAACTTTTCACTGTGACATTTCCTCATATTTTCTAACTCATTTGCATTGTAAATGATACTAGCAATTTTTTATTTTTTCTTAAGAATGTTAAAATACAGCATGCCTTTACTACTTGAAAACAGCTCTCTTCCACAAAAATAGGAAAATAATTTTGGCTTAATCCATACAAATATTTTCAAAATTTTTTTTCTTGAGCTCTAAAAAATAATTTATTATTCACAAATCTCAAAAAGATACATAACACCTTCAAGGATCACATTCTACTTTATCCTTTTGCACAAGCTGTGTGAAGATAGTCAAGTAATTTACACCACATTTTTCTAAGGTTGTCTGCAGTTATATAGTCCTAATTTTTTAAGTGTTTGACACGAGACCTTGATTCTGATTTGAAAAACTGTTGAGCAATAACTTCACTTTGAAATTTTTTTTGAATTTGTAAGGTCTATAAAATGCTGAGTGGTCTGTAAAATCAGGTCCTCCATCTCTGATGGGATATTCTGAATAATTTAGCACTTTTCACCTTTATCTCTGTGTCTCAGATTGTCATCAGAAAACAAGCATAACAATGCCTTTCTCTCACAGAAGTTTTGTGAAGTTAAATGAAACCATGTGAAGTACACAAGTACCACACTAACATCGTGTAAAAGAGTGCATGAAAATAGTTAAATATTTGATTCTACAATGAAAAGCTTCTAGTAGTCTGTGTTAACCAAGGCCTAGAACAATTAAAGAACCAAAAAACCTAATATCAAAACCCCTCTGAATAGCATTTTATATCAGTCACATTGAACATGAAGGAGACCCATAAGGCAAAAACACTGGGCTGAGCACTAAATGAAGACCAAATTACTGTTGCACAGAAAATTTTGTATCTGCTAATTCCTTGAGTTTGTGTTTTTGTTTGCAAAGTACTAATTATTACTGTTGTGTGGAAATATGAATATTGCTTTCTTGCTTGTTCAAGTCAACTATCTGAATAAGTGCTGGTTCAGTTCACTAGAAAATCCTTCAGTAAAAACGCTTCAGATATGTTTGTAATTCAGCTTTCTTACTTAATAGACACTGTGCGCATTGCTAATCAGTTAGTCACAAAGGATAAAAATCATTGTCTACTTAGTTTTAAAATATTTTTTAGAATCCTTTTGAACTCCAGCCACTCAAAATATGTATAATCCTTAACTGATGTTAAAACTTTTAAATGCTTTATATATTAAGCCACAATATATCTATGTTATTAAAAAAAGTATTACATACATTGAATATAATTTTCACTTCTTCAGTTGTCTCAGTTTTAGGATTACAAGGTTGTGATACAGTGGAACATCTTGTTCTGGGGCAATGAAAAGACTATTTATGTAATCCTTTATATTCACTTGTATAAATTGTCTGAGGGGAATATACTGAAGTGGGAATTTCTGTCAGTAGTGGAATTTCTGTCTAGATTACAAAAGTGTGATAAAAATTCATTAAAATTCATTCATTGTGAAACTCCGAAGATATACTTTCATATATGCATTGAAACTCACCCACCAATTAAAGAAAATGTAAAATAGCTTAATGTTTAGGGTTTGCTATGCTTGCAACAGGGAACTATCTGTTGTATCATCAGTTACAAGAGGTGAAAATTCCTCCTGTACAAAGACACAAAGAAAAGGTTCCAGGTGACACTGTTTTTATGAGTGGGATTACTGCATGTTTTATCCACGATTTTTCAGACAGAAATATGTTTGCATACAGTGTACAGTCCAGGGATGCAAACCTTTTAAAAAGGGAAGATGTATCAAATTTATGGCCTGTGTGCTGTAGGAATTACCTGTCTATGGAAGTGCAATTGTTATTTGCATGGAAGATCCTGAAACTCTTGAAACTCTGGTTGTATGAAACACCAAAACAGAGTTTTCTATGTATTTACTTCTTTTTGGTTGGTTGGTTGGTTGGGGTTTTCTTACTGAAAAGAATTTGTTCAGAGCAAGGCAGATTTACCATTTCACTCTTGTGGAGGAATTCCTATGAAGCATGAAAGTTACACACTACAGCTTCTCTCTTGTACTACCAAGAGCTAGGTTAAAAATATCAATGTATCTTTAATGAAGTTGTGGATCTAAATGATCAGAAATGAAGATGAAAATCATTCAGTGAATGGTGACAGTATTGTGACATGTGCAGATGAGGTTCTAATGTGGCTGTCAGGTGAGGACCAGATGGTCTTAATTTTGAAAAATGTATGTTGAAAATTAGACTTAAGATAGTGTGCAAAGTCACTGACCTTGTCATAAAATATTCTCAGAAACCAAAATAACAGTAATGCCATTTGAATTCCATTAAATTCTGAACCATTTCAGCTTTGAAATTTGTCTGACATATTATGACAGTGCAGCAGGCAATTACCCAAGAGGTTAAAGACAGTGCTGTGGGATTATGCACAACTGTGGTTAAGCATGAGAAGTAATATTGCAGTTAAAAGGCAGCTTAGTTGCCTGTGAGACGCCAGCTCAAAAGTCGTTCAGTGCCAAAACATTGATGTTCTACATTATTCAGTTCTCTTTTTATTCACTGAAGGACAAAAATAAAATATGGGGGGGAGTTGGATTTTTGTTTGTTTCTTTGTTATTCAAAGAAAAAACTATGTCACATCTCTCTATTCTTGTGCTTGGCAGTGTAATTTTAAGGTGGGAGATGGTGGCATTTATTGTTTTTTAAATGTATTTTGCACTTACTCCTTTAGGCATGTTAAGCATTTTTTGCAGAAGAACCATTGACACTATTAGGAGAATACTACTACTAATAAAAATTAATTAAACATATTAATTAATCATAAAAAATAAACATACTAATCACTGTGGACCTTGTCTGAACTCTTCCCAAAAATTGACCTCCTATTTTATTTGCCACCACATTAATACATTTTATTTAAATACTATGTGTATTAAGTTTCGAAGAACCAATGTGTTTTGTGAAAGAGTAAATTTCAGGAAAAAATTCAGAATTTCATGAAGGAAACAATTTAAGAGTGCAAATATTTACATGAATAATGGATTCTAGGCATTACATATTGAGATAAAGAATTGAAACAGCTTCAGTCTTGTTCCCAATTAAAAGTAACAAAAGCCACTTGAACTTTGAATATTAAATACCTCCAGTGAATTATTTTATTATCTGTCAACCATTAACTATTTCATAAATTATTCCAAAAATAAATTAATCAAATCAAGCAATAAATTACATTTGATATAATCAGAAAGTCTTTCATGGATGATTTGCAAAATACAGCCTATATTGATTATATAATTTATTGTTTAGGAATCATTAGCCCAGATTTAATATGTAACTCTTCTAAGGCTTAAACTTGTCTATGTGGTTGTTTTGTGGGTAGTTCCAAGTTTTGCAGTTGTCTTTTCTCAAGTTGCTTGTCATTTCTATGATTTGAAAGAGGGAAAAAAAGAGGAAAAAAAGTTATAGGTGTATATCTCTCTTAAATATAGATACATAGATTTATATAGATACATATACATAGATATATAAGCAGGTTTTAATGATGCATGAGTTTGAGACCTGTGTCCTGGAGTGCAGTTCATTGATCTCTCCTGGAATTCCTACAGAAATAACTCCCATAGACAGACAGGAAATTCACTAGAGAGAGGAACTATGATCTCTAAGTGTAGTGACCTATACCATGGGGAATGATATCATCTGGCCAGAGGTAACTCACAGGTGCTAGAGATTACCATAGCTGTAAGATGTGGTCTGTGACAGCTGGACCCATCAAAGACTCTTAGGGAGAAATTGTTACAATGAGTGTTGTGTTAGATGTGGATGATGTACCAACAATGCCAAAAGCCACAATTATCTATTTGGAACCACCAAAAAGCCACAGAAGCTCGTCTCCTCTATCTGACCTAACCTTTCCAGATGGACTGAAACTGGAACACAGGAAGTTCTGCCTGAACATGAGGAAGAACTTCTTTACTGTGCCTGTGACGAAGATTGGCACAGATTGCCCAGAGAGGGTGTGGACTCTCTCTCACTGAAGATATTCCAGAACCATCTGGACACAATCCTGTGCCATGTGCTTTGGGATGACCCTGCTTGAGCGGTGAGGTTAGACTGGATGGCCCACCATGCTTCTTTTCAATCTGACCCATTCTGTGTGTGTGACAGAGATTTGAGTTCCCTAGCTCTACTGTTTGATGTCAATGTAATATTGTTGGTACATCTCAGTCACAGAGTTGTTGAATGAACCAAAGCCACTCTGTCTCATGTGAGGGATCCCAGGCCTGTGCTGTGCTGCACTAAGCTGCATGTTCATAGTGACCTCCAGGTCCATGTTGCTCTGCATCCATGTGGGCATGGAGCATTTCTTCACACGTGCAGGTATGTTTGCAGGCTACTAATTTCAACTTGTTGTCTGGCAACAACCTACCTTCCTTAAGTATGATTATTTGTTTTATTTGTTACAATGATATTCTTGGAGACAGAACTACTGTCTATGCTGTCAGTGTAGTAAATTAGTAACCAACATATATTTCATTAAAGATTCCCACACCTTTCTTCATCCCTTGTTGATCAGCAGGCAGAAACAGCTTACAACATCAAACAAGGGTAAATGAATTTTATAGGAGGATCATGTTTGTTTGTAGATACTGTCAGCTGCTAGTGAATGTTCTTTTAATTTGAGCATTTTAAACACAAATAATTGTTTCTAAATCTGAAGGAAAGCTGACTTCTGTGAAAGAATTTGGTCTTCCTAGTTCTCAGTACAAAACTTTTCTTAGCAGTGGAGGATAAATGAAGGATTCTAGAATAAGTGTTTCTTGATATGCATAAGGGTGATAGATCAGGTTTTAACTGCTGGAAAATATGGAAAGAAGTTATTTTTACCCAGCAGCACAGCCTTCTTTCAGGTGCAGTTCAGGGAATAAAAAACCCAAAATATCTAGCTTTGGTATATTAAAATCTGTTCCAGCAGATTTTCACTGCTATTTTATGTTATTAAAATTAATCTCCAGTATGTAGTAAGACTGTCTTATGAAGAGTTTCTTCACAAATTATTTTCTCTCCCTGTTGATTTTCTGTAGACAGTGGAACACAGAATATGCAAAAGAATATTTCAAAAAGGTTTCTGAAGGTATAAGGAGAGATTTATCATCCACGGAGCATTGCAACTGTAATGTCTTACCTCAGTGGGATTGCCTGTCCCCCAGCAATATATTTTTCAGATCAAGAATGAGCAACTGAATCAAGCCTTGCATCTTTTTTCCAACAAACTGAAAGACTCAGAATTTCAAAGACTGAACAGCTGCTCTGTGAAATTTTGAAGATCCCTGCACCAATTAAGTGCTTCATTCTCCAGGTTTTGACAGGGTTTTGATGTCTAAGGTTTTTGACAAACTCCACAAGGCACCTACATAATCTTTACTTGGATGTCTGAAACTTCATATATGCAAATAAACACTAGATCACCCTGACAGTTGCATGTGTAATGACACAGGACTGGGGGAATTAACTTACAGAATGCTGCATATGATTTTTAATTGCAGAAGAGGGGAATATTATCAAAGAACTGTAAATAGAAAGAGCATTTGTTTCTTAGATAATATTCAGGAGTTTTTGAGGTAGGTTTTTTTTGGGCAGTCTAAATGCTGACAAACATAGGTTGCCTTTTTTTCAGTTCCTTTCAATCCATATCATGATTTATTCTCACCTTTGCTATCTATGCACCTTGCTTGTACATGTCATTTTCTTGTGGAAACTCCTGAATGCCAAGAAGATATATCAGCATCACATCACTGCCTACAAGTTTATTCCACACTGAACATGCTAAAAAATAGTGATATTCAGGCTTTCAGATCAGTTTATATGCTTTTGAAAATCCCATGCTACCATGTGGTGAAATCACAAGATTAGTTACTTTCTGACAAAGGTTTATTCAACCTGAATATCTTTTCATATCCATATTTATCCATTGTAATTAAAATCATTGGTTGGCATATGGTTTTAAGTCTTGAGGTGGTGGCAACTAACTCTTTTCCTTTTCATTTTCAATTGCTCTTCTCCTATAACCCAAACTAGGATATATCCTTTCCACCTGCTTATAAAGTGCAAAAGGAGCTTTGCGTGAAAAGGAAAACATGCACAGCACTTTCACTGTATCTGGATTTGAATAAACACCACCTGAGAAGAATCCTGGATACTCAGCTGTTGCTGATTCCTCCTTAGAGCAGCCACACAGCAAGCAAAGACCTGTCTAAATCAGGAGAGGAAAGATCAAATGTTCTGTTTGTCTAACTGGCAGCAGAAGTACCAGTCAATGTTTTGGTTTTTTGATCTTGGTTTGCACATTGCTCAGGAAGGGACTGAAGAACATTCAGGTTGGTTGCTCCTCTATGTTTTGCACACATTTCATAAGAGAAAATTTTATGTGGTACAGGCCATTAACTGAAATTATTAATTCATACGGAACACATGAGCTCAAAATATCTCGTTACTTTGTCAGGTGCTGAACAGGATGCTATAAGCACAATGCATCAGCACAGCCCAAAGAGCAAACCTGTCAATTTTAAAATCAAATGCATAATATAAAATTCCTTGTAGGGGTATCTTCAAGCAGCCAACCTTAACAATTTCTTTTTGTGGGCATTTATGGAGCTAGCTATCAGGCATTTCAGCATTTCATAGCTAGTGAACACAACAGGGTTATGAATACAGTCAAATCAAGCTCTACTTTCGAACTGGAGAGATGTTTGCAGAAAATGTACTGTGGTCTTACACCATGGTGTATTGCATTGCTAGTGAAAGAAATAACCTGGAAAGTCAAAATATTGGTCATTTAGCGTCCACCACTACATTCTTCTGAAGGAGTATGAAAGGGGGAAGACTGTGGGAAGGTAATGGAAATACATGCCTGCTGCTTCTCCAAAGAAATGCTTGGAAAAGACTGAGTGGTTGTTTCTGCTGTGTAAATTTGTAGTAAGAAGAAATATCACATATGCACTAAGCACAAAGAGGCTAATTAGCCGAACTAAAACTAACTCAGCAATTCTCTGTGACAACTTGAAAAAGAAGGTTACTATTTTGGATGGAATATATTCTAATGTTAACAACTTGCTAATTTTTCAAACTTAGGTAGTGTCCCATCAATTTGGACCACATACAAATTTGACCAATCTGGGTGATTGGTGGTTGGGTGACTTCTGAGGTTTTATGAGACTATATGCAAGCAAGAGTGCAAACTGCCTTTTCCAGATGTAATATTATCTATATTTATTGCCTCCCTTTAAAAGTACATTTATGGTTCATTTGTACCTCTCAGAAAAAAAATTATGCTTATAAAATTCAAAGAATCTCCTCAGGAGAACCTTGAAAGTATTTTTCAAATCAGACAAATAATTTGATTGCAGTTTTCTTTAGTGTATGACTTTGCTCTAAATTATATATGATAGTTTAAAAAAATTTAAATATTTTAGCATCTTAAGGAATCATTGACAAGATGTATATTTTACTATATCAAAATCATTCTCCATAACAAATTCATGTTTTCTTTAGTATTTATTTTCTCTGTTGCATATTAACTATATTCAACTGCTACTGTTTTAATGAAAAAAAATAAATGAGAAAGGATCAGTTGCTATAGCAACTACAGCTCACTTTAAATTGAGTATCAGTGTTTCTCTTGTACCTGTTATCTTCAGTTAGATAAGAAGTCAGACAGAACCTCCTTTGTATAACCAGATGTTTTAAAAATAGCAAAGGCAATATTTTTAGCAGAATGTTTTCTTAGCTCTTGACAACTTAGTATTGCTAAATTTGACTCTGCAACTTTAATGCCAACCAACCTCATGTGCAAGTATTGCAAACTCATTTCTTACATAGTCTTTGGAAATCTTACCCAGTCTGTTAATTTGAATTAGGTCACCATGCACAATATCCTCTCCTTGATGTTTGTTTTGTGCTGGATGTTATAGATGTTAAGACTTTTGTTTTTAGCAGATTACAAAAGTCTCCCAAATTATTTTGATTATTGTTTGTGATGTAGTGGGCTGTATAGGACCATGCGTAATTGTGACATGTTGGAATGACAAATAACACTGATACCATGTAGAAATTCTAGTGACCATTCTAGGGGCAGAAACTCTGGAGATTCAAAATTTTAATATGAAATATATTTGTCACACTTCTGTACACAGTATGTACTTCTATATACATGCAAAGCCTAATCATCAATGAAAGCTGGTGTGAAATAATCACTCAGCACACACAGAATATGGTCCTTACCCAACAGGCATCCCTGTGGGGGAGAAGGCAGGCTCGGCCCATCCACTGATCCCAGAAGTTATGACGGCATGTCCTCTGACCTCTCTCCTCACTTAAACTATATTTATATTGTTTTCTTCGAAGAAAGAGAAAAGGTAAAGTAACAGTTGATGTAATTTCACGTTTGGGTGGAGTTTGAGTGACTTTAGTTGTTAACATATGCAAGGGCATGAAAAGTAATGTGTATTTTTGAGTTAATGAAGCAAAGATCAGCTTTCAATTGCCATCTGGATCATTCCTTTGGCTTAGTTCCCATTAGCTAGATTGTTTTTGACAGAGCACAGCCACAACACTGCTGTGTTGCTCCATCCTTTGATTCATGCCTACACTGATTTCTACAGAGCAACACCACAGAACCTTTGTGCCAGTGCATCCTTTTTTTCACGTCTCCTTAGAAAGACTCCCAAGCTCCCACAGTGTTTCTGCTCCTAAGGTGTGCTGACAATGTCTCCCTGGTGAAATATAGCCAAAGCATGCACCCAAGCCAAAGTCAACCCATCACAAATTTTCAAGCCTAAACAGAAATAAAAAAGACATTCAGAGAAAAAAATTTTAAAAAATTAATTTTAAGATGTTGTGTTTTTTAAGTATGAATTTAAATTGCCACCTCCTTGTGGCAAACAATGCACTCACATCTTAATGAAATGGACTGTAAGGACATATGGCTGTATGTGACTGTTTGGTAGAAGCAATGTAAGTAAACTTATACTCACAAATATATATATTCATATATATATTTACATATATATATATAAAATGTATTCTTTTGATGGCTTCAATTATGTAAATAATAAAACTTATTTTATTTCCAAGTCAATTCTACATATTTCCAATCTAACAGAGAAAGAATATGTGTAGACATTTTATACAGAATATGCACATTAAACAGTCTGACTTCATTTATAAAAATGCATGACATCTTCAGGATTGCTAAGCAGAGTTTTCTAACACCTTTTTATACCCTACAGTAACAATATCATGTTTCCTTAAAAAAAACCTGTAAGGTCTGTGCACTTTTGAAGATCGTCATATTAAAGTCTGTGCACAGAGCCATTGTATAGAAAACTCATGAAAAAAAATAAGGTGTTTCTTCAGTCTAAACAATTAAACTGTCAACAAGGGCAAAGTGGTAACTGTTAACTCTGAGGAGAGAATAACCACATTTATATGAGGCAGAATATGATGTTTACCCTGTTGGCTTAAACTTCCCTGCCAAGACAGATTCATTTCTTTGTGTCTACTGTGGTGGAAGGCGGCAGACTCAGATCTTAACTGCAAATTAATCTGTTGAAAATACAGCTGAGCAAAACCAGAAAAAACATCCATGAATATTCATTGAGAACATTAATGTCAGTTTGACTGGTTTTAATGACCCTTCCTAGCCCATTTCCAAGTACCCTTCAGTGCTTTACATGTAGTGTCAAGAAAACATGAAATGTTAAAGTCACATGTGGTCTTACAGCTTACAAGGACACCAATCAGACCACTTGGGTTTTCATGAAGATATATGTGATAGTTTGACCCTGGCTGGATGTCAGGTGCCCTCCAAAGCCACTCTTTCACCCCCCTCCACAACCAGACAGGGGAAAGAAAATATAACAAAGGATTCACGAGATGAGGACAGGGAGAGGCCACTCACCGATTCCCATCATGGGCAAAACAGACTCACTTGGGAAAATTAATTGAATTTATTATCAATCAAAATCAGAGCAGGATAACGAGAAGCAAAACAATTCTTAAAAACACCTTCCCCACATGCCTCCCTCCTTCCCAGGCTCTACCTCCTCCCTCCCAGAGGCACAGGGAGTTAGGGAATGGGAGTTATGGTCAGTTCATCACATGTTATTTGTGCTGCTGCTCAGGGACAGGAGTCCTCCCCCTGCTCCAGCATGGGGTCCCTCCCACAGGAGACAGTTCTCCACAAACTTGTCCAGCATGAGTCCCTCCCAAGGGCTACAGTTCTTCATGAACTGCTCCAGTGTGGGTCCCTTTCCAGAGGGTGCAGTCCTGCAGGCACAGCCTGTTCCAGCTTGGGTCCCCCATGGGGTCACAAGCCCTACCAGGAAACTTGCACCAGCATGGGCTCCTCTCTCCACAAGTCTGCAGGAGCCTATTCCAGCATGGGCATTCCACAGGGTCACAGCCTCCTCTCAGGCTGTGGGTACCTGCTCCGGTGTGGATCTCCTCCACGGGCTGCAGGTGGATCTCTGCATCCCTGTGGATCTCCATGGGCTGCAGGGCACAGCTGCCTCACCACAGTTTGCACCACATGCCACAGGGGAATCTCAGCTCAGGAGCCTGTAGCACCTCCTGCTTCTCCTTCTCCAGTGACCTTGATGTCTGCAGAGTTGTNCAGGAGCCTATTCCAGCATGGGCATTCCACAGGGTCACAGCCTCCTCTCAGGCTGTGGGTACCTGCTCCGGTGTGGATCTCCTCCACGGGCTGCAGGTGGATCTCTGCATCCCTGTGGATCTCCATGGGCTGCAGGGCACAGCTGCCTCACCACAGTTTGCACCACATGCCACAGGGGAATCTCAGCTCAGGAGCCTGTAGCACCTCCTGCTTCTCCTTCTCCAGTGACCTTGATGTCTGCAGAGTTGTCCCTCTCACGTATTCTCAGCCTGCTCTTCTCTGGATGCAATTACACCTGTGCAACAACTTTTTTCCTTCTCAATTATGTTTTCACAGAGGTGTTGCTATCATTCCTGATTGGTCCAGCCTTGGCCAGCAGCAGGTCTGTCCTGGAGCCGGCTGGCATTGGCTCTGTCAAAGGGGAAACTCCTGGCAGCTTCTCACAGAAGCCACTACCAAAACCTGGCCACACAAACTCAATGCAATATAATACTTTTTTTCTAGGCAAATTGTTCCACTTGAGAGAAACAGACACAATTTTGATATGCAGGACAAAAACCAGCTTATAGTTTCCCAAATATATTAACAGATTTAAAAAAAAAAATCTGGTGTCTTTCTAAAACCTTTCTTTCTATAAAACCTCCAGTTTGATGCCTGAAGTTTAGGTGATAAGTTAATAATAACATTATTAATTCATCATTCACATTAGACCATGTGCAGTAAAGTCCTAGCTCTCCATTCTCCTTGTAATCTCACTGACTTAGCATGTTTGCCAACTTCCCATAGATGAAGAGATTTTCTGTCTGTTTCAGGTGATCAACAATTCACTAGAGATCCAGACACTTACAATGTGTTCCACACAAGCATCTGAATTAAGCAGGAAAGAAAATATTAAGCTAGTGAGTAGGAAAGGCTGAAGATAAATACAGGCCCAAAACCAACACCTGTGGCAGATGTCTCAACCTGCAGCTGCACCTTGCAAACTGCCCTCTGGGATTAAACAGAAATCAGATCAAACCTTCCTTTCAGCCCCCCAAAGAAATAAAGCAGGTACAGAATGCTGCCCAACAGCCCAATGGATAATACTTCTGCATTGACATAATCCTCTGGTTTGAAAACAGCAATGTTTTCAGAGAAATGTGTTTAACTATTGAGCATCTCAGATATTGTAATGGTAATGACATCAAGTATTGCCTTAATTTTGAGTAGAGTTAAGAAGTATTGAAACTAACTACCCAGACAAAATCTTTCAGGATACATAGTGGGATAAACACATAATATACAAAAAGTTAAGGTGCAATGTAGTCTCTGCAGTAGCTGAAGTTTTCAAAATTCAGGCAGTTCTGTGTTTATCTGCTAACAGACATTATGTATCTAGAGCTGATTTTCAGTGGAGCTGAAAGCTACCAAGAACCAGCTTGTGAACACCAGAGACGCTGAGATGTCAGAACTGTCAAGAGTTCCTGTTCCACTTTCAAATAGAGGCTCTTTGACTATGGAGACAAAACACAGAAAGAATAATGTATGATTTTGCTAGTATTTACCAATGAACAAAGCACAAATATTTCATTATAAGATTTTGAGCTCCCAGTGTTTTCAGATCCTTAGTGAAATAAATCACCATACAAAAAATACCAGATTATTTCTATAATTTGTGTAGTGAAAAATGCAAATGTTTGTAATGAACTTGAAGCTCAAAAGCATTCACTGAACAACTGTATATCTTTTCAATAAAAGCACATTCAAATATTTTTCAGCTCATCTAACAATCCTTTCGAAAAGTGAAGGATACATTTTTACAAATTAGTGAATGAGGCATGAAAGTGCGTTCCTTTGAAACATGCTTGAAGTCTATGGAAAGATATTAGAGAATTGATAATATGATTTAGCAGTGAATTTAGCTTTTAGTACCTACTAGGTGAATAGCTGATGCATTTCTCTTTCATCCTGCTTTTATGCTACTACAACCACTGGTTTCAATACAGTTCATTGTTTTTTGTACCCATATGAGGAGTGCAAGCCCCTGTGCAAGAAAGACCTTCAAGATGAGTCTTGAAGTGTACTGTCTAGCTGCATTTGCATTGTAAACATTCAGAACTGTTCTCATACCTGAACTGTTCTCTTATCTGAACACCTCCCTATTAGTTCGATAATGGGGAATTTGGGATAGAGTTAATGTGAATAAAGAAAAGCAAATTACAAAAGAAAATAAAATGAAAGGAAAAGATAACATACAAGTGCTTAAATCAATAAATTTCTTCAAAAACAATAAAACAAATACTAATATGGTATAAAAAGGTACATTACCTTTGCACAACAACAAAACAAGTAATAATGGTATGGTACAAGAACTGCATCACTGTTGAACAGTTTGTTTCCATTCTGCATGGTGGAGAGGGCCAGGACTCTATGCAGGGTCAGACTGGCTTCATGGGTGAGTTCAAGGTTTGAACTCCCAGACCAAATGCTTTCTCAGCTACTGAAATTCACAGTTCAGGAAAGGCTTAGTAGGAATGAGCTAAATAAAAGCCAAGAAGCTCAAAAATGAGTTTCCTAAGCTTACTGTAGGAAGTATAAAGCAGAGGTTTGTGCCTCAAACTTCAGTTTTCCTGTCCCACTCCAGCTTGATGATTTTTTTTTCCTACACTGGGTCTCTTTGGGAAACAAATATGTATTAAAACTTTAACTAGAAGGAAAGATAAAAGTAAAAAGAATTATATTAATGCTGTACTGATTGTTTTGATAGCCCTATTGACAAAACCTCTCTGAAAAACATATTTCAAATGCAAATATACAGCAGTGATACAGTTAACTGCAGTTTGATTTTCTAAAAAAACCCCTGCAAATCTGCTCACCAGACTGAGGGTGATTTTTCTACATCACTGTGTCTGTATAGTGGCAAGAGCCGCTATTTATTAAAGTACCTCTCATTTTGAAAAATGGGTAAAGGAGAATGTAGATGGAAAGAGTGGTTGATTTATGCTCCCTCAAATGCCCCATGTTTTGTTACATCCCTAAGAAAAAAACCCCCAACAAAACGTGCTTTTCTCTATCACAGTTTAACAGATGGAAAAATTCCAAGAAATATGTACATTAACATGGAAAATAAGTGAGACCACTGACTAGCCACATAATCATTGATTTCCAGGCTGAAAGTACTAGCAGAACCTTTTCTTTCATAACACAGTATATGTTATACTTTTTTTTTCAATATTAGCACAATACAGATCAATAAGCTAATCCTAAAATCAAGAGAGTATTTTGTCATGCAGTTAGCAGAGAATGACCCACTGCATAAGGGCATTAATACCAATATTCTCTAGGACTGTAAACTATCTTGTAACTATGGTTAGCTTTACTTACTAGGGGCAGCGTTTAAAATAAAAAAATCTGTATTTCGTGGGCTGTTGCTTTTCTAGAGATGAAAGGGCCCTGATTGTGGGGATAAATTGGATATGTGTATAAAACTGAAATGTTGCAGTTCGTAGCTCCCAGAGATGCATTCTGGGATGACTCAAATAGCAGAGTCTCCAAGGACTGAGCTCTAGGAACACAGTCACAGCACACCCCAGAGAGGCTTCAGGAGTCCTCTAAATTACACGTCACTGGCAAGGGCTTTTGCCTACAATCTGTGCTTTGTGTGCAGTATCTACTACATCCCCAACTTTGTGTTTATCTCCATTGTGCAGACCAGCAGTCCCAGTTTGGTGCAAGCCACTTCCTGAGAGCCTTTGCCACACCACCAAATGACAAAGGGATTACAGTTTTAGGATATAGTTTACCCCTGTATATGGGTTTGTGCTGGGAACTATTTTGTTAGCAGGACCTTTTGCAATTGTGGTGCAAAACCCAAAGATTTTGTTTGGGGAAGTGATAGCCCTAGGAACTGAAAAAATGCATACAGAAAATAAATTATTTCCCGTGGTCTCCACACAAATGTTGTTATCAAGGGCAGCCCAGAGAATTCATAATAATTTCAGAATTTCCTCCATAAATCTACAGATATGCCTGTTACCAGCCTGAAAAAAAAGATGTTTGAAGAGGATTTACACACCCTATCTTCTGAATGGAGTGTTAAGGGGAAACTAAATTACAATGCAATGTTTGTCTTAATGATATGGTTGGTGAGGATTCTGGTCAAACCATCCAACTAAGATATTTACAACTCAAAAGCTCTCTGACATTATCTCTCTTACAGCCCAACTCTTTCTTATATAGTGTGCAGGTTTGAATGTGGACCAGCAGGGGAAATTAACCTCACACAAATACCTCGAGAGAGATTTTAGGTCAGAATTACAATTTTAATAGAAAGGTTAAAATAAATGCAGGAATAGCAAAAACACGGGCTTAAACTGGCAGAGCCATGGTACAGCCTGGCACTGGTTGCAGTCCTGTTGAAAGCAGTAGTCCTGTAGAAAGGCCTGGTCCACTGAGTATCCAGTGGTGGTGGTCCCGTCCTCTGGTTGTCCAGTGGTGGTTTTCCAGTGGTCTGGCTTTCCAGTGGTCTAGCTTTCCAGTGGTCTGGTTTTCCAGTGGTGGTTGTGGTTTTCCAGTCGTCTGGTTTTCCAGTCGTCTGGTTCTCCGGTCCAATAATTTCTCCCATCCCAAAGCCTGCTTTTATGTGGTGTTTCCTTAGCTGGTGTCACCCCCAGGGGTGGGGATTTCCACAATGGAAGGGGATGTTTCTGACATTCTATTGGTTGGTGCTTATCCAGTTCAGTAATGGGCCATTAACAGAGATAATCCACTCAGGATGGGTGGTGCTCCCTGTCGGCTGGAATACTTATCACAGTTGAGATAAGAAGTACCACCCCACCTCAGATGAGCCTAGTCTCAGGGAGCAAATGACCCAGCTTATCAAGGAAATATGTGGGTGGTGATAAAATACATCCCTTTTTTTTTGTTAACTCGGGACATATAGCCACTAAAGTCTGCAGATCTGTGGTCCCTGTCAGGGTAGCTTCCTGTCACCAGTCCAGAAACCTCTAACATACAAAAAAATGGAAGTGGGGTGATGGCTTAAGATAAACTGATTTTAATCTCCAAGGAAATAATGTGAGACACTCACTGATTAAATAAACAACAAAATGAAAAATATAGTTGATTTCTCCTTTTTTGAGTTTACATTGTCCCAGTCTCACCAGTCTGCAACAATATGCAGCAGAATTTAGTTCTGATGATTTGCAGAACGTAAGACATGAATATGATTTGGAGAACTTAACAAAATTTGGAGGTTTTGTATAAATAATGATGATTTTCAAAAGCTTATACTAGAAGAGACAAAAAAATTCTGGCAGAGCAAACACAATGAGCCAATTAAGACGCTCTAGATCAATACTCATGTTTAATTCTGACAACTTACGGTTTCTTACAGAACTTATGTAAAAGTCTGTTCCTTTATTTGGCAGAGATAAAACTTCAATTGATAAATATAGCCTTGTTTCCAAGGTAACTTTTCATTCCTAGCCATGTATTGACCCTATTATTATAATTAATTATTAAAATGCCTTTTTGTGACTGTCTGATAAAAAGACACTACAGATGATCACAATTTCAGTAACTGGTGATACTTTGAATGTTCCCTTACTTCAGATTCCTTTACTCAGATCAAATGTTCTTTTGGGATGGGTTTCTATCAGCCTTCAAGTTGCCAACTTTTCCTTCTTAAGAAGACCATCATTCCTTCCAAAGCCTGACCTTTTGCAGTAGAGAATGAAAGCGTTTGCAGTGTTAGTATTATTAGCTAATGTTTAATATATCTTTCTCTCTTGTGCCTAGTTTCAGCTTCTATTATCTTTTTTTCTGATGCTGATTTTCTATTTTTATTACTGGAACCTACTGCCTTTAACTGTAAAAGTTTAAGTTTGTAACATCCCCTGAGGTTAACTTTAATAAATTTATTTGACCTTTAAATGACTGCATGACTCTAGTGATTATCTCCAACAGATAATGATGCTGAACTGTACCTGTATGCTGCAATTAATCCTTCTATACTATTCTTTCATTGGTATCATTTTCTCCTCTTTCTTAATAAAAGTATATATATATAAAACTACTTTCTAATTTTTAAAAATTATTTTAATGTCTCTGGGTTTAATTTTTAAACCTTAAGAGTCTTGTGGGTTAGGGGTTTTTTACTTCTATCCAGTAGCATGGTTTAAATGGGCCCTATGAAAGGATTTACTGAGGATGAAATAGCAGCTATGTATAAAAGGTAAGTTTGAAATCTGCATGGATAAATACAGAAAGCTTAATTTACGAGAAATAAAGAAAAAAGTATTACCAGGCCCAGTGCAGTGGACAAGGACAGGCTTAGTAAGAGGGAAAAATCAAAATGAGAAAAACAGCAAGCAGGGGGTGGGCACCAGCATCAAGAATTTTGAAGGCAATTGGTAGACTTGGTGTATTGCAAGAAAGTGTTTCCAGCCAAGGGGTTCAAAGAACACACAATAGAGGTGGCTGCGTGCACACCCACTCCAGATTAGGATGGAACTAAAACTATATCTAACCTGTGAGAAAGATGTGTTTCATGGATGACATGACTAATACACAAATGAAATCAGTAATGCACAAATTAAAGTAAGAGTATGGGACAAATAGAAAAGGAATAAGGCATGTTAAAGTGGCATGCAGAATGATTTCTGGAATTCTTAAGATAGTGGAAAGGAAAAAGAACAAAAGTCTTCATTACGTGTTTCTGGTAGAATGTGGAGAGATCTGAGTGGAGCAGCATGACTCCTCTGCACAGCACTGCATGGCACCCAAAGCAGCTCTTCTTAGCAAGAAAGACACCTATTCTCTAGCCATTGATCTAGCATCTCTAATGCCACCTCTGGTATTTCTTTCCCAGATTTTAAATCAGACTAATGGACCCAGTAAAGTATCCTGTCCCTAAGAGCGGGCAGCAGGTGAAACTGCATGAGACAGAACATTCTTCTTCTGTCTTCCTCACTCTTGTCATGTATTAGGAGAATCTGACCTAGAGACTACTGAATTCACCTTTATGAATATGTTTAATAGCATTGACTAAAGCCAAATTCTTCACTAATTTGTCTTTTTTTTAACTTATTGATATTTTGTGTGTTTAGACTATACTGCAGCAGTGGGCATTTAAGTATGCACAGCAGATCTATCTCTAGATAGATCTGAAGGAGAAAACCAGATCTTAATGTTGCATGTAGGTAAAAGCGGAGTAAGAGAAAAGTCAGGTATTGAAACCCTTTCAGTTCTCCATTATGCAAGGTCACACAATCATGGATGGTGCAAAAGTGACCAAGAATAGAGGAAAAATCAGACTACAGACACCTGACTACTGGCAGGAGGAAAAGTGATCAAATAATATAGCATTGGGGATAACAAAAAATTTGTTGTCTTTAGCAAGCAAGGAAACTCTATGCAGTATGGAATAGTTTAGTACTTCTAAAAAGTTTTGAACAATAATTTTTTTATTGTGTGCTAGACAATGACTAGAGAATTTTCACTTATGATAAAACCTGTACACTTCTGATCTTCTGTGAATTGAATTTAATTAAAACTGCTTTATGGATTGTTTTGTTAAAGTGGCCTCTGGGTCTGCATCTTGGTGATTTAATAAAATAACTATGTGTAAGAGTAAGCTACAGGGTAAGAAACTGCAGTGATTGGTGATGCTTTAAATTCGGTACTATATCTAAGGTAAAAGACAATGGAGAATCATCATTATTTAAAGTATTTGAAATAAATAATAACACTATTATTATTATTATAAGCCATTATTGTTATTTTTGTTATTATTATTATTATTATTTTTACTCTCATTATTATTACAAGAAACCCTAATTGCTTAAACTTCAGAGAATTAAATTCAAGACATAATTTTAAAGGAATATTTGTGATAGTGAAATATTACAGTCATAATTAATTTTCTCAGCATATCTTGCTTTGTGTAAACTTAGATGACAAGAACATTGCTGTTTATCTGCGCGATGCTTTTTATATGTTTAGTTATCCTCTTTTGTCAATAAACCCAAGCCCTGGTTCTTTCTACAACTAATTTTAATTCTTTATATAGAGAAGATCACGTCTATCAAGCTGATGTGCAGCTGATTTGCAGTCCCTGATAATGATCTTATTATGATCAGCAGAACCATGAAAATCCATATGTATATAGAAGAGAGTGCTTTCTAATGACATTTACAAAATACAGAATGTGACAATTATTAAGTGTTTGCAATCGGTAAGATTGCACACAGGAATGTTTTAAATGTTTATTTCATGACGCTGGTACTATAATGAAATAAAACTTTTTTTTTTTTTTACCAAATGGAGTACTTCATAATCAAGGTATTTCGATAGTTTTCTTTTAAATAGCAGAAATGTGTCCATATATATTTTTAAAATTTAAAACCTGTAGAAATGTGACTGAACAAAACTGTTTTCTTGTCAAATCTTTTTTCTTTTTTTTAATCAACATTTTTGAGTACAAGGCTATCACATGATCCGTGAAATCCCAGCAAACAGTTCAGTGTAGTTGCAAAGTTTCCTTAACAGGCAATTGATATTTTACACTTCTGTACTGCCTTTTCTGTGTCACTTTTAACTCCCTGTGAAAACTACAGGGTTTAGTATATCCTAAACTAAAAAGAAAAACAACTGTTGTCTTATCAGAGGACCTTTCTAAAATACAGGCATGAGAATTTCTAAATAATTAATGTGTTTCCTTGGATCATCTCAGTTAAAGCTCTTTTTTGCAGAAAGGTCAGTGGCAAATAATAAAACAAGACCATTTTGAAAAAATGATGCACTGTGTCTTATACTCAATTCTGTCATTGCTGCAATGCATAATTTGGGGGGAAAAGCGAAACTCTTCAGATCCTTTATATGGCAGAGAACTGGACACAATAACTATGACCTGAAGGGTTTGCAGTGAAAATCCTTTCTTGACCTTTGATTGACAAGAAAATTTTGGAAAGATCTCCCTCACTGCTTCTCCATGAATAACACTCACTTTGAGCAGAACCTCCCACAGGTCATGCTAGCAAAGAAACATATTGATATGCCACAAGAAAGGGCAGTAAATACACCATATTCCTACAACCCTCAAACTGCCATGGGTATCAACAATAAATAATGGTATTTTTATAATTTCTTCACTGTTTATTTAACAGATTAACTTATGAACAATTACTTTGTGATGAATAATTTCCTCCTACCCATTTGAAAGTGGTGTCTCATTTACATCTCTGATTTTGTCTTGTTTGGTTGGTTGGTTTTGTTTATTTGTTGGCTTGGGGGGCTTTTTGTTCTTTCTTTTCTGTTCTTTCCTTTCTTAATGCACTGAAAACTGAAATCACATACAATAGGAAGAAGATACGTATTGGAGATGACCTGGTGCCAGTTGGATTTTCTTAGACCTTGCTGGTACAGGTACACCAATCTGTTTGCAGGTTCATGCCTGTGAAATGTGCTTGCCTCTCAGCACACTGCAGCTGTGAAGATAAAAGGCATTTGGGCCCCCATAAAAATTAGACAAAATAACTCTGCCAAAAGCAGAGGTTTGCGCTTGAGAACACAAAACACCTGGCAGCATTGCAGTGAAAGCTACTGTTGCAGCTGATTATTTGCTACCTATTTGATAAAATAGTAAGAGACTTTAAGAGACTTCTTGGTGTTTTCTAATATGCTTCATGTTTTGGGTTGGCTTTTTTTTTCCCATTTGAATGCAGTCTTTAAAAAATATGCTATTTAGAAGATATTTTATGCTGCTACATTTGACTGACATCTAAAGGGCTCTTCATTTGGCACGTGCAATTCTTCAGGGTAATGCAGCAAGGAGCTCCTTGCTGTAAAGAAAAATTCAACTCCTTTAAAAAAACTCACACCAAACAAACTCATAGCTATCATACAGCCATCACAAAGCAGTGGATTCATTTTCAGAGGTGTTAGAACTTCATGCACAAAAAATATTATTGTATTTGAAGCACATTACAGATTTGTAAGCTTTATACTCTTTTCCACTTGTTTGTAGGACATAGCAGTAGCATGGAAATAAGAGCAAGATCAGCAGACATGAGAGAAAAAGTAACGGCAGTATATTCTTCCTTTTCAGTCTCCATGCTCCAAAGCTGGGGTCCACAGGTGTATGGAGTTTCACTGAAGTGCTGGGAAAGCAAGAAGGCTAACTTCACACCAGCAGCCTGAGGTATGCTTGCATTTTGACCCCTGGGGATCTCAGTTCAAATCACTGAGATCATAATCACAGAATCGTAAAATCACAGAATGGTTTAGGTTGGAAGGGACCTTAAAGATCATCTCGTTCCAACCCTCCTGCCATGGGTGGGAACACCTTTCACTAGACCGGGTTGCTCAGAGCCCCATCCAACTCGGCCTTGAACACTTCCAGGGATGGAGCATCCACAATTTCTCCGGGCAACCTGTTCCAGTGCCTCAGCACCCTATTACAACCTGCCACAGAAGGTGAGGGTAACCCAGGTTCTTGTTAATAGATCTCTGGTCACAGGGTAGAGTAAACTGACACTGAATCATCAGTGTTTGTAAATATATATATTTAAGGTTTATTTTAGAATAGTTTGGTTGCAATGGAAAGCAGGTATGTAGTCATTTTGGTTATTATCTTTTGTAATATAGCAATTAAAAAGATGAAAAATAACAGTTAACAAAATGTATAAAGAAAAGAAAGCGGAAGAAAGGATAAGATTAGAAAGGTATATAGTCACCACCTATGCGTCCAGTGATGGGATTTGGTTGTTGCAATTTTGATGTCCTTCAGTCAAAGTGATGGTCACAGCCTTGATCCATGTGGGTGGAGCCCACAAAACACAAAGTTCAGTGGGTTAACACACAGAATCACAGGAGAGGCCGAGTTGTGGGCTAGTTTTAACAGTTTTTCCACTAAGGCTTTGTTTCACCTTTCTAAATAAGGTGAGCACTGATGGTGGCAAGCCATCACTGCATAATAACAGTTAGAAGCCTTGTAGGGAAGAAACACGACTAAATACAGACCATGCCACCACAAGCATTACAACACCCAGGCAAGTCTGTATTCTCAACACTCTTTCTTATCCTTTTGCACCCCCTTGGCCCTCTGTAACACTTTGGCTTACCATACCCAGGATGTCAGTCAGGCACCCGGAATGAAGATATAAAGGAGATAGGTCCCTTCCCCTCTTTCCCTTCCCCCTCCCCCCTTCCCTTCCCGCTCCCCTCCCTTCCCTTCCCTCCTGACTGAGAAGTATATTCTGAAAAGCAGTTCTACTACAGGCATCACTCACAGTCAACATACTTCTGCATTACCTCTATACACAGAGAAAACTTACGTAAGACATACTCTCACTTTTCTCCTAAATCTCTTCTGATACCACATAATCTCTTACACAGGAAAAATCAAGCATTACAACAGTCATTGAAATGTGGCAAATAATTGTTAAAGTGTTGCAAGCTTAATTTTTTATCATAAAGTATGAGATTCAAATACATAAATCAGTATCTTCTCCCGATATTAAAAGATTACCAAGACATTACAATTTTAAAGGTACTTTCAAGCTTTCTGAGAGGCACTTTTTGAAATAAAATTGCACATAAGAGACTATATTTTCAATGTGTTCATTCCCTCCTCCCCTTTTCATAAGTACTCAGCTAAGCTGCTTTAGATGGAAAAGATGGGTGCTATGACTCTTAAGAACCTAATTTAGCAATGTCATCTGTCATCAGCTTCACTTTGTTTGTAAGGAACTTGTACATAAAAGAGAGAAGGAAAAATTGCCAAAGCCACTCTTGAGTCTTTCATATTGGAAAGGCTGTTAATGATTGTCCTGGGTTAGTCATATATTCTATTACCACCCACCAAAGCTGCATAAATTCACAGTTATACACCTGGTCCCTGAGGGACTCCTTATCTCAACGGAGATAAGCACTCCAGCCGACAGCAAGCACCACCCATCCTGATTATCTGATCTCAGCTAATGGCCCATTACACCATCCAGCTTTGATTAATAGCCCGATCTTGGAGTTTTGGAGGACCATGGGGATCATCAGAGGAACACGGGGATCATCCAAGCTCATTACTGAAGCAACCAATAGAACACTGGGAAAACCCTCTGCCATTATGAAAGTCCCTGCCACTGGGGGAGGTGCCAGCCAAGAAACACAGCATAAAACAAGGGGTTTGGATGGGAGAAAGCACCCTCGACTAGACGTGACTCCACTCTCAATGGGACTCTCGACTGGACTCAACTGGAATGCACTCCTTGGAATTGGACTCAGCTACTCCACTCCACCACCGGGACTGGACTACCAGGCCTTCCTGCAGGACCAGTGCCTAACTGGACTACACAGCTACCACCCTGCTCAACAGGGTGTCAAGTTGTACCGTGACTCTGTCGGTTTGTTTAAGCTGGTGTTTTCTGTATTCCTGCATTTATTTTAACCTTTTTTTATTAAAATTGTAATTTTGACCTAAAATCTCTCGANTTTGGAGGACCATGGGGATCATCAGAGGAACACGGGGATCATCCAAGCTCATTACTGAAGCAACCAATAGAACACTGGGAAAACCCTCTGCCATTATGAAAGTCCCTGCCACTGGGGGAGGTGCCAGCCAAGAAACACAGCATAAAACAAGGGGTTTGGATGGGAGAAAGCACCCTCGACTAGACGTGACTCCACTCTCAATGGGACTCTCGACTGGACTCAACTGGAATGCACTCCTTGGAATTGGACTCAGCTACTCCACTCCACCACCGGGACTGGACTACCAGGCCTTCCTGCAGGACCAGTGCCTAACTGGACTACACAGCTACCACCCTGCTCAACAGGGTGTCAAGTTGTACCGTGACTCTGTCGGTTTGTTTAAGCTGGTGTTTTCTGTATTCCTGCATTTATTTTAACCTTTTTTTATTAAAATTGTAATTTTGACCTAAAATCTCTCGAGGTATTTTGTGGGGGGTTAATTTCCCCTGCTGGTTTACAGTCAAACCAGCACAATGATAAAAGGGCTGACATAGAAGAGGAAACTCACTATAGCAAATTACTTCCCGTAACAAATTAGTGTAAATATTACATCATTTAATCACACAATTTAGGACTGAAATTTTCAGAGGAATTAGTTATGGCAATTATAGGTTCTCTTTTTTGCTATAATATGACCATCTAGAGAAAAAACACAATGTAAATGTGCAAGACAATCTTGCTGGTTTAGCTCCCTAAACCCCATGATTTATAGTATGCCCAAGTCTTGGTGTACTGTCTAGACAGGCCTTATTATGAAATTTTCTGCCCTCTTTAAGGCTCTATTTTCTGGCTGCATCTTGCTTGATAAGAGGCACTTCACAAGCTCTTTTGCTAAACTTTTATTTCTCAACTAGAGGTTACTGCTTAAAAATTCTTTTGCTGCCTGTACTGCATTTCACTGTTAACACGTGACAAATCCAAATATTTAACAATAAATATTATCAGCAAACAAGCATTCTCCATATTTTCAACTGTTACCCCAACATGGTCTGCTCTTCATTTCTCTTTTCACTCAACCTGTCTTTGAAGACAAAGAGTCAGGTGTCATAAAAGTCCAACTGTAAAGCTGTGTTTCTTGCCGCCTGAATCATGGGTGTAAGCTGTGTTTGAAACCATTTCTAGCTCACTTTTATGTTGAAAACCAGGTATTAAACCAACTACTCTGTTAAGACCACTATCTGTTCTAGGATTACAGTAAAATTTGATGAGGAACTCTACTTCAAAGTCTGTGTTTTAATGTAATTTAATCCTACGTGTTTCAATGTAAACAATTGCATGCATGATACTGAGTTTCTAAGTCTTTGAGATTTAATTCATACCTTAGAAACAGCCCAAAGGATTCCAAGCAGAAAATTATGGTACCATTCCACAGTTTCACAGAGCAAATAAAATGGATTTCTGTAACTGATTTAACTATTGTATTTTTATTGTACTTAAACCAAGCCTTTTTTTGACAATGTTTACAAAACAAGAAGAACTCCAGAAATTCTATTTTTGTTTTGCTTTTTCTTTTTCCCAATTCACAAAAATCATCTTTTGGAAGTGCATTAAAGCCATGGACAGTATACTTCACCATTGACACAACATATTGAATTATTGATGCTTTTGCAAGAAAGAATCCAAGCAAGCAAAACAGAAAAGTTTCAGAAACAGGCAAACATGTAACTTTAAATGGCACATAGTCATTCAAACCAAGAGAGTACTCATAGGTGGATATTATCAGTAAATTTCTGGCATCTAATGAGAGTTGGAAATGTAAATCTCTAAAACGGATACGTCAGAATTTTAAGAAGCAATCAAAGTGGTAAGCAGTGCTCCTTATTTTGAAGCCCCAACCTCCAACACCCTTCAACAGCAGACATCATACATGCTTTCAGCATCAGGAGACAGCCATAGGCCACGCATCCCATAGAGAATAGCCAGTGCTTCCAGGAAGGGACAGGACCTCCAGGGGTGCATCAAGCATGTGGATCATGCAGACAGATTTTGCTAAGAGTAGCACTCCTGTGCTGGTGAGTCTCTGTCTACACCGAAGCAGCCCGGAAAAGAAATGAGCAGCTGTCATGAGAACCATTAATTAATTAATATGATGCTCATGCTGTCTCCTTCTATTGGGGCATTTTTGTCCTCTTGCTCATCACTTGGCCAGGACAGAGCTGTGATTTCTGGGGAAGAGAGCAGAAGACTTTCAGGAAGCACTGCAGAGGACAGTGTTTGGTAGCAACATGATTTTACTTCAACTGAGACACACACTGCCTCTAGGAAGTCTCTCTGTGACAAAAGAGGCTGCAATAGTCCACAGGCTCAAAACATGGAGCTACCACAGATTTGGATGAATTCAGTTAAGAAAAAATAAGCAGGGGAACATGACAGAAGGTCGTCAATAACAAAGCATGATACAAATTGGGACCCCTTCTGGCTTTCATCTGTAGGTAAACAGCCTAGATTCTGCTGGAAGCTGTTGGATCTGAATATAAATGTGAGAATAATGAAAGAAAAATACTGTTCATTGGAATACCAGAAGACTGTTGTAGAGGAAAACTTGCCAAAGAAAAATTTGCTCAGACCAGTAATAAGAACTAATTTGAAAATCCTTAAGTAAATTTATTGGTGCTATAAACTACTGAATTTTTTATAGTTGTATATAAAATGATTTCTTCTTTGAAACAAATTAAAGAAGCTTGTCTACCTTCAGCAACTTGTCATTATAATAAAAGCAGACTCTATCTGGCAACACAGTTTTACAAAAGCACAATAAAAAGAGCAACATTTATTGTTAACTCCTATTGTTCCCCTGCTTAAAATAAGAAAGAATAGTACAGAATGCATAAAATGCAGTGATTTTGTTAGCAAGTATCACCCCAAAATTCTATTCCAAAATGAATATAAAGTTGTGTGATATATTCCTAAGTTCATGTTCATGATTTAAAATAAAAAGCATAAGACCTATTTTTTTTTTTGGTAGCATTTTTTTTGTCCTCTTAATTACTACATGTTCTTGAGCACAAGAAATTGATCCTGGCACTGCCAATGCCTTTTCGTACCACAAAGACAAAAAGTAATAAACAAACATGAAAATATAATACTAAACATGATGAGATTCCTCAGTCCCTTCAAGGCATTTTGGCAAAAACTTACACAGACATATAATCAATAATTTTAATTACAATAACAATTTTGGGTAGGAATGCCATGCCAAAGACAACATAGAATAGTTTTACCTCAATGGTACCAGGTACAGCATTCCCTGGCTCTGTAACTGCACATGTACAAGAAGTGCCATTCCATGTCTCCCCTGGCGCACATCTGTGTACAGCATCAGAATTCCATTAAACACCTTGTTCTAGGCAGTATTTTCTCAAACTTTCAAAATATTCCTTACCTTCAGGTTCTAGGTACCATTTTTATGTTCAGGACATCACACTGTCTTTTAACCAAGTTTTCTTTAAATAAAATAGCTCAATTAGTTTTGTCCAGAGCTAATGAAGACATTTCAAATAACAATTATGTAGACCTAAATAGCTAGATTTTTAAAGGTACCCATCTAAAAAGGCACTCAACTAGATTCTAAAAAGCAGTCAAGGACCAATCCAGAGCTGATCGTACATAAACGTAAAATGCATCATTTTTCTTTTTCTTAGAAAAATTATACACTTGTTTTAACAAAACATATCTGTAAATCCTTTGCAGCGCACATTCTGCAATCTTTTGCAACAGTCTGTAGTTAATTAGTTTGCATATCACTGGGGGAAGAGCAATTAAAAGGAAAGAGACAGATTAATCTGAGCTTCTTTTAGTTGATTGCTCAAAAAGATTTCTGGTCTATGTAAGGATATATATAGATATATTTGGACAAAGACATCCTCGGACAGCATAAATAATAGTGACTAGAACGCGGTTTGGAGACCTATAGAATTGGATAGTTTCAGGGTTTAAAGGCTTACTACAGCTTACAGAGCAGCAGGCAGCTTGCCCCTGCGTAGCCTCCTACCAGAGCAGAAAAGTGTGGTCACTTCTGACGTCTTCATTTGTCAAGATCACCCAAAAGTCATTCCACAAAGACTTAACAAAGGATGAAAAGAAACAACCTGAGACCGGCTCAGTTGGTTAGAGAATGGTGCTAGCAAATACCAGAGTTGTGGGTTTGATACTTGTACAGACCTTGACTTAAGAACTGGACTCGATGATCTCTTTGGGCCCTTTCCAACTCAGGATATTCTGTGATATAGACAGACTGATAGAGGCAAGGCAAAAGGAAATAGATCTGTTCTGTATGATTCCCTTTGGTGCTACAGGTATCAGGAACCACACAATGACATTTCAGTTGAACCAGCTAAACGAGACAAAGAAAGAATATATAGAGCTCCTAAGTGCCTTTCTCTGAATTACTGTTTCATTTCCTGATGAAAAAACCCCTTCTCAGACATCCTTGACACTCACATAATCGTGTAAAGTAATTTCTTTGCTCTTTCAATTCATCTGCAAGGCCTATTTCATGGAACTCAAAAAAAAATTGACCAATTTTGTTTTTCTCAAAGGTAAAACCCAAGTAAGCGCCATTATTTTTTATGGACAATTTAACGCTCTCAGGGTCTTTCACTGGCACTCAAGTTCTTTCACCTTTGGGTGTAAGATATGAAAGTTCTTTATTTCTTTGGTAAATGAAAAAAGTTCTACACTTTAACTCAAAATGGGGGAATATAACTGTAAGACACATCTTTCAAAAGCTGCTGTATACCAGGATGATCACAGAACATCACAGTTTTTCAAAATTATTTTTCCTGTCTTTGTCTCCAATCCATAAATTGGGGACCAATTACTAACAGTCCAGTACTCTTAAAAAAATCTAAAAATGATGCTAAATCAATTTCCACATGCAGGTTTGAAGTTACGTCACATTTCTTGAAAGATATATTTTATAGCTCTCTCAAAGCCAATTTTTGCATAAAAACTTAAAAGTTTATTTATACCTGACTCGAATACTAAACAAATCTACGTATCTCAATGATTAAATAAAAAACAAAGAAAACCAAGCCAAAGAAATAGACAAGGACTTCAATAACTGGTTTTGTTTCAAAATAAAGAACATAAATTGCTCTACCTTTTTGGTTTTTATTATTCTGAAAACTCAAAGACTATCTTACTTTGCTGATTATAACAGCACTAGCTTTGCATTTAGGAAAAAAAACTTCAAACCCCAACTTTCCTGGGCCATACAGCACTAGAACCCTCGGTTTTAAAGATGGTAATTCTGCCAAGAGGGCATTTTAAAATACTAATATTTCCATGCTATAGTCTTTGCTGATCAAGGCAATCCTCTTTTCCTTTTCCCTTCATGCTTTGCATCTGACATGCAATTTACCATGCAGTATGTCACCATATCACCCTGAGTGAGCAACACAGCACTGTTACCTTTTACACAGACCATGCATCATGGACATTCCTGTAGGACAGTTTAACATCAAAGACTGATGTTCTAAAACGTATTCATCCTCCATTTTTGAATATAACACTTTTGAATATAACTCTGTTATAAGTCCCTGTGCTGGAAGGAAGTTGCTTGAACTTGTCAGAGAAAATATACCTCAAGGGAATTCATGGGCTAGAAGCAGATTGATACACATTGGCAGTGCGAGGACCTGAATCAGTCAAGTTCTGTCAAAGTCATAAACTTCTGAAAAAGCTATCATGCAAGTTTATTCACATGCTCCATTCCTCCAGCACCTTTTCACGGGAAAGACAGATGATAGTTTAATGGTTCACATGTGATTTAAATCAGTTTTAGTTTCCAAATTTAGACTCATGGTGTGACACAAGACCTTGATTCTATTTTCCCAGTTAACCAACAGCTGAACTCATTAACTCGTAAATAAATTAACTAATCACTGTGGACATCATCTATATGTGATTTTATATGATCCAACATGATCGATACACTGCTAAGTTTAAGACTTCTGGGATAACAAGTCAGCTCATGAGCAAAATCTGGTTGTTGGGCAGCTTCAGCTGGAGAACAGCTGCAGAAATATTTCTGTGCAAAGCTTCTTTCACTGCAGAAATTACTTCAGCTGCAGAAGTATTTCTGTGCAAAGCTTCTTTGCTAGTCTAGCATTTTATCCATTCCGTTCAACACAGTGACAGTGTTTTCAGGTCCTACCACTTTCCAAACCATCCTTTTGCTTACTGTTGAGGAACACACCTGGTGCAGGTAACTCGGCAGCATCGCAGGCACCAGCTCGGGCTGTTTCTCTGCTACTGCGCCGTGAATGAACGAGACACCGGAGACTCTGCTGTGGGAAACCCGGTCTGTGTGAGTGTGAGGCGTGCGGGGAGACAAGCGGGACCCGCCGAGCCACTGCAGCGGCCGCTGCGGAGGGGCTTCGGTGCCAGCAATGACAGCAATGACAGCTCTGGCGCTGGGAGTGGCTGCCAGGAGTCTCATGAAGCGTCGCAAAGCGAAGTTTCCTTACCATTGCCTGCTATCATTGAAGTCAGTTTTAAATTTCCATTCTTTTGCACATAGGCAGAATTAGTCTCTCTAAAAAGAGAGGAGTGGTTAGGAAAAAAAACCAAACCCGCCTTAAATGTGTTGCATACAAAACACCCCCGGCTCGAGCCCCAGTG
>VZRJ01011806.1:299225-316895 GCA_013397565.1 Ptilonorhynchus violaceus
CGCGGAGCAGCAGCAGCAGCCGCCTGGCCGAGGTGTCGGCGCCGCCCGAGCACGGCCAGCCCATGACCCAGCGCGCTCTGTCCGTGCTGGTACTGGCGAGCGCCGCCCTCATCGTCTACTTCGTGATCCGGACCGTGCGGTGAGGGCGGGGAGCGGGCGGGCGGGCGCGGCCGGGGCTGCGGAGGGTGTCAGGCCTTGCCGCTTTTCCCGGGGCTGGCGGGGGGGGCCCGGCTGCGCTGGGGAGCTCCCGGGACTGCCTCCCAGCTGTGGGCGGGGAGGGGCTCGGTCGGGTCCGCTCCCAGCAGCGACAACCGCACATCAGTGTCGGGCTTTTCCCGACTCCCTCCAGTGCTCTCCAGCTGGACCTGTCGCTGCTGGCAGCCGTCAGCACACCTGAATGTCTTCTGTACGTTCTGAGTGATTTTTGTCTAGTTTGCAAACTTCTGTGTCGGTAGACCACCGAAGTTGTCATCTCCCCGACTTTGGCAGTACACATCTTTGTTTTATCCTTTTTTTCGCAGTAAACTTGACCTATTTTGAGTCTTTGTAAGGAAAGGGCTCTTAAAAAACTTGCACTAGCACTCAGCTGCCTTTACGTTTTTCATGGAAACTACTGATCATGTAACTCGATGTGCATTTAGAGTTAAATACAGTGTTTGTCACTGTATTTTTTTTTTGTCCTTGCAGTTTTACTACTTTCTCTCGTGTGTTAACTTGCACTCTTGTGGCAAGGCCCAAATATGTGATTAGGCATAAAGCACATTAATTATGGAGCAAGTTCTCTAGGTACTTTTCATTGCAGTTAGGTATACTCATTATTGTGTATAGTACCTGCATAATTTAAGTAGAAAAGTAGCTGAAAGACAGTGGTCTGTCTTTGTCACGTATTAGATATGCAATCTAAGTAAACTAAGATATTTTGATTGGTCCATTGTTCTTACATATCACTCTTGAGAAGCCTTCAGTCTTACTTTCATTAGGACGCATATCCTGATAATATCATATCTTAAAGGAAATGTTATAATCTTTTTTGAGCAAGTGAAAATAAGCAAGGGCAGTTCTCAGTGTTTCTCCTTACAGGAGCCCATTGGATTTGGAGGTGTGAGTGGTATACTGTGGAAAGGCCAAATAAATAAATAGAAGCCTGTCACTGCAGGAGCTGGAAAAGAAAATTCTCATCTACTGCCATTATTTTCTGGATGAGTGGTAATTACTTGATATTCTGGTTTTGGCAGTAGGGAGTTTGCTGTTCTGCATTTGAAACTGGAGTGCTACCATGAACTGGAAGCTTAACACCTCATATTATTCTCTAATTCTGACACATTTTGCTTCTGAGATGTGGAATAGATTAAGTGTATGCTTTTGAATTTAGACTTGTAGCTGAAATGTTTTTGCACTGGTTATATAAAAAATATAAGGTGTAAGTGCAAACATCCCAGTTTTTCTTGGCATGAAGACATGTCTTGTTATAAGACACAAAAACTTAAGGGCTTTTTGCTAGCTTTCAAGCAGGTCACCTGCCCAGTGAATGAAGGCAAGAAAGTGAATGTGGTGTTCCTGGATTTTAATGAGGCTTTTGATACTGTCCTTCACGGTACCCTTCTGGACAAGCTGTCCAGGTGTCAGGTGGGCAGGTTCACAGTGCACTGGGTGAAGAGAGGGCTGAATGACAGGGCTCACAGGGTGGTAGTGAAGAGGGTGCAGACCAGTGAAGACTGCTGCTGCCAATCTCTAGTGCTGCTCCTCAGGGCTCAGTTCTGCTCAGTACTCTTATCTGGAGGCAGGAGTTGAATGTGCCATTAGGAAGTTTGCTGATGACACCAAACTGGGAGGTGCAGTTGGCTCTCAAAGGAGCAAGAGGCCTTGCAGAGGGATCTAGATAGACTGGAGCATTGGGCTATTACCAGTGGCATGACATTTAACAAGAACAAATGCTGTACTCTGCAGCTGGAACAGAGTAGTACTGGACACAAGTATTACTTGGGAGAAAAATGTCTGGAGAGCAGCCCTGCAGAGAAGGGTACCATGCTTTAATTTTTGGTCAGCCCTGGATTGATCAGGCAGTGGATTAGATGGTGCCTTCCAGCTGAGCTGTTGTATTCTATAAGTCACAGAGTAAAAGATTTTAGGTTAGTTTTCGTTAACACTCAGGACACTGCTTTATGGTCATAGCTATGACCATACATGCACATTGCATAAGAATCTCCAATATTCTTGTAGTTGTAGTCTTCTGACTAATTCATATATAGGTAAGGGTTGGAGTCACAAGTGATTAGTTTATCCTTTTTCAACAGGATTTGTTTGAATCTAGAAATTATGCCAGCTTTGTGATAAGATTTTTTTTTCATTATCTGCAGTCTAGACGTTTGCTATGACTGTCTTGGGTTACTCTCAACTCACAGTAGCAACTCACTTCCCATTTTAACGTATTAAGGAAAAAAGGTAAAATGCACATTGAGATTGACAAAAATACAGACTATATGAATAGCATGTACTGCTTCTTCTTAATTTCATATTTTTGTTGTGTTTAACATAGTTTCTTTTCTAGGATATCCGGAATGCTTGTCGTAATGCCAGTTGCTCAGCTTCTACTTTAGTAAAAGTAAAACAAAAGACACAATATATATGAAACAACTTTATTTTTCATCCCACTTTCATCTTAAAAGTTTTAGAATTTTCTTCTGCTTGGTGCTTTGAAGTATACAACTCCTTTCTGAGTTGAGGACTAAAGGACAGATGACATAAAGGAAGAACATGGAAGGGACTTCGTCTTGAACTGAAAGATGAAATCTGTGTCTTTGCTACTAGCTTTAGCTTTAAATGGAAAACCTGGCTATTTTGTTGTGCTAAAGTGTGCCTGGGACAACAGTTGCTATTGTTTCACATCACAATTGAGGGTGGAGGAAATGATCATGCTGATTATTTCTAGCATCAGAAGTTGGAGAACTTTGAAGAAGGTACTTGTATCATCTCCTTCCCATTCTAGCAAGGTTACATTTGTTTCCCGGTTCCAAAAGGAGGTATATAATTCACTGGAGTATAGTGAAAATATAAATCAAGAATGAATGCTGCTGTGTGTTCTTTCAAGAAGTGTTCAGATTAAAATTTCAACAATTTTAAACAAATTGTTTAAACATACCAGAGTTCAGGACAGAATTTGAAGCTGAGAGTCTCAGTATTGTATTTGGTATGTCTTATAAGATAGTTAAAATGGTGCCTAAATGTGGCAGAGAAGTCACTATGCATAGTACAGTAGTATAATATACATAGTATAATAGCATAATATATTAATCATATTTTTTTGTTAGCTCTGAAATACTCCCTGTTGAAGTTCCTGAATGTTGTAAATACGTTTCTTAGGCACCTAGCTTGGGTTTGTAAATTCTGGAGTTTCTAAAAGGAAGGCCTGTTATCACCTTTGAGTTTAGCACTAAATGCCTAGACACAAATTCTTTCTTTTTTTAAGTCCTTTAGCTTTCATGTAGTTGCTGTTTGCTAGATGCTAAAAGTGACTGTCAGCATTCTGTAAACAGTCGCCTGTGCACAGTGCTTGCTGAGTGGCTACTGATTTAAGTTCTGGAACTTAAGCAAGGCCTGTTCCATGGGTGTAAGAGTGGCTTTGGAAAGCCAAATGGAATGGTTCATTGTGTGGGGGGCTCACATGGGACCTGGGCCCATTCAGCAAAGCTGTGGAAAGTGATAAAAGCACATGCAAACAGTCTGCTTGTCTGTGATAAGTACTGTGCCTTTATCCTGAAACGTGAATCACTGCCTCTTCCTTCCGTGCTTTGTGAGGCATACAAGGCATTGGCTGTACAAGTTCTCTCTTATTCCGAAGCATACTTATAAACAATGTTAACCTGATATCTATAAAAGACTTCACAAATGGTAGTAAAAATCTTCAATGTCACCCATGACTTGCGTTACATCTTTGCTATAGCTTTGTTTTGTTTCTCCCTGATTTGATCTGCTGTTCTTTACAGATGCATAATACACATAGAGAATATGTAGCAAGGCAATTTTTTTCTCAGATGTATGCTAAAAGTATGTTTTTGCATGTATTTTTGCCTTGCACTTGGAGTTAGGTGCCAAGTGCCTGTATAGGCTTTTTGTATTCACTACATTAGTTCTGTACAAAACTACAGATGACATTCTTATTGGCCTTAATAATTTTATGTAAACTGTTGACAATTAGAATTTTCTGACCTCTGAATTTCATAGAGTTAAGTGTGTACACTTACCCTAAATTTTAAAAAACTTACACTAAATATCAATATAGCAGTATTTTAAGGAATAGTTCTCTTAAGTTATTGGTTTAGAAAGTGGAGAAAAATTTACATTACTTGAATGTTTTAAAATACCTTTCAGGCTCAGAAGGCGAAACAGAAAAACCCGAAGATACGGAGTTTTGGATACGAACATAGAAAACATGGAGCTGACCCCTTTGGAGCAAGATGATGATGATGATGATACAACATTATTTGATGCCAATCATCCTCGAAGGTTTGTATTTAGAACCTGAATGTACTTCTAGCAATAGAAGTGCAGGAGTGTGAGTGATAAGCAGTTTCTCTGAGAAAGCTTACTACTGTGTTTCATATGCATAGTTGGAGAAGGGATGTCAAGATCACTTGAATTTTAAATGGGCAAGAATTTAGTGGGCAAGAAGATAAACACCATTTGTCTTCAGCATGTGAGTTCCAGAGAAATGGAGAGGAAGGTAGGATATTTTTGTTACAAATACAGTGTCATTGTTGAAGCTTATGTTAAAGTCAACAACTAGCTTTTACCTTTCTCTTTTCTTTTTTTTTTTTTCCAAATTTTCTATTTTGGAGGCTCCTCAGTTTTTCCTGTGTTTCCTCACCTATAAGTTCTGCTTCGAGCAGCTTCACTTCATTCTGCTTTCTCATTGCTAAATTAGTCAGCAGTTAGTTGATGATGATCCTGCACCAAGTTTTATATTTGGTACTGCTGCACTGAAAGGTTCATATTCTTAAACTACTCTCTGAAACTTTATAGATACAGGAAAATTTTGTTATATTTCCTTATTGTCTAACTTTTGTTCTATTTTCTTATTGTCTGTACACTTAAGCATTATGATCAAACTTAAATTTACACAATTCAGACTTTAAAAGTTTTCCTTACTGAGTCATGCCATCACATCACACATGCAAAGAAATAGTAAAAAAATTGATGGGATTATCATGGTGATAGTTCATAGTGAGGGCTACTTGACTACTGTCAAGTATCAGAAGAGATAGTTCTGCCAGTCACAGCAAGTAATTGATTCACAGTTTAATGTGAAACTAGATTCAAGTGTCAAGCAAAACAATTTGACAAATGCCGTACATGGTGATTCAAATGAGATAAAAGTATTTGGAGTAGTAAGTCAGATGTTCTGCTGTTTAGCAGGAGGAACTTTGGATGCAGTTCTGGAACTTGGAGTGAAAGGTTCAGTCTTTTTTAACTTTTGTCTCCTTAGGGGAAATCTTTCTGGTTAATTTTCATTCATAAGTCAAAGTCCCTTTCCACTTTTTCTTCCCCATACACTAGAATAAGCAAGCTGGAATGTCTCCAGTTAGCATTCTTCTGTATTAGGGAATTTTGTGGCGCTTACCATTACCTGATGTTACTAGTCCTGTTCCAGTATAAATATTATGTAATAGGTAATTGTCACATTATATCCAGGAATTCCCTTGGTGTTTTTATTAAATCTTTTAACTTCTGTTGTAATTTAGCATACTTGTTACGTGTTGAGATATTTGAGACTAGTTAACATGATATTCTTTATAAATGTTTCTTTATGGGAGTATCAAGTATGTTTTTAGTAGGAAGTAAAATGATACTATAGCTAGTCATCATCAACAAACAGTATTATAGAATTATGACTTAAAGAGAGATAGGATTTCTGATTTTTTTTTCTTTCTGTTTTCTAGACACTTCAGGCTGAGGGAGAAAAAAAATTCATTCCAGTATTTAATTATAGAAGTATCTAAACTGTTGTTTCAATATCATTCAGAAAGTATGTGCATAAATTATTGAAGTCCTCATTTTGATACCGGGAACTCAAGAAAACAAGGACTTCAGTTGTATTTAGTGAAGATTGTGAATATTCTCTGGTTTTGTATATTGAGATCTTACTGTGTTCTCCTTTATGGGGAGAAGCTCTTAAAATTTTAAGAGCTGCTTTTTATTTTGAAATAGTGTTCATGCATAGGATGAAAGCAGTGCTGCACAATTTCACTCCACATATCTCTGTAGAACAGCTTGATAAAATGCTGTCTTTGCAAAGATATGGCATTGCTGGGAGGATGGTTTGAAAACTAGAGTACTTGAATTATTTTATATTTTTAAACCTTGATTGGGAATGTACTTTTAAAAGTTAATTTATTTCCCCTTGTTTCAACTTGTTTGCAAATGCGTTGAAGCTTAGTAATCAGTCTTCATGTCACTGCTTAAGCACAATGACCAAAGGGAGTACAAAATTAATAACTAAGCAAAGAGTCACTGAGGACAACTTGATGAAAATGATATTCAGATATTCTCAGGAGATGTCATTACACTTTGTTCTGACATTTGCAGTAAGTCAGAGGTATGGTTGGTTGGCTTTTTTTTAAGGTTGCTTAAATATATGGTCAGGCTTGGAGCCTGGGAACAAGGAAGAGGGGTCTTGAGTGGTTTCTTGAGTTTAGTGCTTTGTTAAGAACAGTTGCAGTTTTACTTAACTTAGAATCAACAATTCAGTTTATTCAGTTCATACGTTTCTTTCCCTCATAACTCTTAATGGAAGGCACTAAAAAACTGAACACAGTTACAGGACATTCTAATCTCCATGTTCATATACACTTGTTATTGACATCAAAGAAGTCAAATTTTGTTTTATATATAAAACTATTGTTTTATATATAAAATAGATATCTTTTCTCCTTATTTTTTTTATGACCAGTTAATAGACTGTAGTGGCACCCACTCTGCTTTTATTTTTCTTGATTGAAACAATCAAGCTTTCTTTAAGGTGATACTCTACAACATAGTATGCATATGTTAGAAATCCCTATAGGCTTGTTTTGGGTTAACTGGTAGGTGTATAAGTCCCTTTGCAGAACTAGGCAGAGAAAATGACTTCTGTCCTAAAGTCACCATAGTAGTGTTAGTTAGTGGTGTCCAGATACAGTTACTACTTTCAAGGGTTGCTGTTGTCTTTCAGAGCTCTATGAAAAAAAGTCCCCAGTGCCCTCTGTTGTAACGTAGGTACGATATAAGTGTATTCCCACTGTCATCATCACCCATGGCATTAGTCTGCATGCTGTTGCTGGTTGGGGCGGTTTACCAGAACAGGATGTTTTAGCCATTTTGTTCCACAGCGTGCTATTAAATGCCCAAGTTTGAAATTCTAACCTTTGGTCTCTCGCAATACAACTTTACATATCTGCTAACTGAGGTACAGTATACTAATACCACATCTTTGTTTTTCGAAGTTATATCACACTAGTAGCTTACAATCCTCACTGAACAACTCCATACAGAAACTACTTGCTCAGTGTGCAAGGCACAAGGAAAAGAATTTATTCGATTTTTTTTACAGCGTTCCATAACTGGAATGCTGCCAAGACTTACCAGTTTCAGTAGGAACTCAGGAGCCTTGAAAGTTCAAAAATCTATTTGTCACAGTAAATCCCTTTTTATATTTGTAAATGAACTCTGTTTGGAAATTTGAAATGAATGCAGGTTTATGGGACTTTGCTTCACAGTAATATGGTAACTAAGACTTTTTGCAGTCAAATTTAATAATAAAATGACATGTCTCTCTGGGTTCTTTCATAATGTGTGATACTTAAAAATGTGGGCTAAATTCCCCTTGAAACAGGGCATTTCAGATTAATGCATCTGTTTCTTCTGTTGTAGAGAAGTACGTGCCTTTCAATGAAAGAACTTTATCTTAGAACCAGAGAAGGAGACTGCTTCATGGGAGAAATAAGAAGCAAGAGGGTATGCAAGTGGGGGAGAATTATTTAATTTGTGTATATTATGGCATCCTTAATATCTTGCAATAAGTAATGTACCAATTTGTTGTACCTTTTTGTATATAAAGGATTCTCAATGTATAGCATATGAGGAGAGAGTGCTAACTGCACTAAAATAAAAACCTATTTGGAAGGGAGATTACTTGTAAAACAGGGTATTTTTTGCTTGTTACAAATTTTGTATGCCATTAAGCATGGTGTACACTTTTTTCTACAGTAATCTGGAATGTTTTTTTTTCCTGATATTAAATTGGAAGTAAATATAGCCACTGTGGTCTTCTCAGAATTGTTAGAACTTGATTTTAATTGAGGAGATGGTTTATTGTTTACAAATAAAAAGCCAAACTACTGCCTTCTGTGTTGAGACTTTTTTTAAACTGAATTAACATGTTTTGTGTAAACTTCAGTGAAAAAATAAAATGTGTTTACAGTGTTCCTAGCATTTAATGTGATACTTCAACACTATACATTTTAAGGATATTAATATGATTCTGTAAAATGTAGTATTTGAACGTCTTGCTGTTGAGACTGCTGATTGCAACTGCTGAGTGAATTTTTTGTGAGGTCTGTCTTCAACTTGCGTGAACAGATGTGGCTCCCTGACTTCAGGGGGTTGCTGGTCTATGTGATGTCAATAGTCAGACCTGTGGTGAAGCAGAGATAAGCCTTTGATAAAACAGTGAATATTCTGTAACTCTAAAATGAAAAATTAGTGTCAGAAGCAGCTATTACTGAAATGCGTTGTAATACTCACATGAATATAGTTGACATCCAGTGGTTACATTTATTTATTTTTTGGCTGGTGCCATAAAAATTATTGGAACAAGCTTTAAGAACTGGAAGACATGTTTTTTAATGTGTTGCAGTAATGATAATGTAGACAAAATGTTCAAATTCCAGCTTATTAGTATTACTGTGTATATTTATTGCTAATTCCATATGTATCTAGTATCAAGGCATGAACTTCCTTTAGCAGTATTGCTGGGGGTGGCTATTTCTTCTGAAAGTTCCTGAGCTATGGGCCACAGAGAAAGGGATAATTTTTTCTGATTCTTCAGTCCCCTCTTGGTGTTTGAACAAAATCAGAGTACTTTACTTTTCTTTGAGGTCATTTCTGCAATGATGGCGTGGGAGGGGGTCTGCTGTAGACTTTAACTCTACCAGCTGATTTGTTGTACTGCAACCTGCTCACTTGCACTAGTAACAGCTCAGATAAGGTCTGAAGTGGGGGGATGCCTGAGGGATGCCAGTCGGCCTCCCAAGGTAATTTTCACCTGCAGTTGACGATGTGGCACACACAGCTGGGAAAAACATGGTATTTACAATACATGCAAGTCTTTATTTTCCTTCCTGTTGTACCTAACTTTTTCTGCCCGTGTTCAAAGATAAAACTGAAATGAAAACACAGCACTGCTTCTTGGAGAGGCTTAGTTGAGGAATCTAGAGATATGGTGAAGAACAGCTGGGTTATAGACTGCAGGTGAGAGAGCAGTAAATGATAGGAGGCAGGGTATGTTGCTTCCATATACAAAGGGGACCATCAGTGTTAAAACTGAACATAATTGAAATCTTTCATTAGTATAGACTCTGTTCCTGACATCCTAGAATTTAACTGTAGAATGCTTCTAGGCTTTGAGGTATCCTGGCGAGCTGTTACGTCTGTCAAGCATAGATATTTGTACTGTTTAAGCAAGTGATTGGATAAGTGATTTAGAATCACTGGAAACGGAAACAATTCTTAAACTCTTGTATGTCCTGCAGGTAAACCTTGACGTTTTCTTGAAGGAAGAAGAAAACAGAACAGGTTATTCGTGTTTCCAAGCAAATTTTCTGGTGGAAAAAAAAGCCCAACACATTTGCCAAAAAATTTATCGAGGTTTCGTTGGTCCATGCCCTCAAAACGATGAGGATCTACTTCTACGAGAAGTGTCTGTAAAGCAGTCATACAAGTGATAATGAGTTGGGACACTTTTGATTTCTGATATGTCAGACATGATGTGGTCGATGGTGCAAACTTCCTCAGCCTTACCCAGGTTGGATCTAAGTTCAGTAGCCGCGTTGGCTCTCATTGCGCTTGTAGACACAAAGTCAGTCAAAAAATAATCAGTGTTTTGTATATCTTGGTCTTAAGAGTTGGAAATCTGCAGCTGTGAATTATGTACAGCTCCTGTTGATAGGTGCAACACCATCTGTGCTATTTCCAGCTACAGCTGAAAAGCTGTTTTTACAGTGTCCTAACATTCTTTCAAAAATTTGGGAAAGAATATGCCACCACAGAGGCCGGTAAATGACCCATGCATAAATGGAACTGAAGCTTATATCAAGTTTACTTATCACTTTAAAATTTCATGTAAAAAACAAGGTTAAAAAGATGAAGACAGGTAATTATGACGCGTATAACTAAATATGTATGGCAAGTTTTATCCCCATTTGAACTAAGATGTTGATAGGCCACTAAAGAGTGTGAGCTAGTCTGCTGAAGTAAAGCTCCTGGAAGATAGGAGATAGCCCAAGTTTAATGGGAAATAAAATGAGAGAGAGGCTAGATTCCGTCAATAACTTGAATTTCTGAAAACAGAAGATGGAATGTGGAAAAAAATCTTGAAAGACTGAAAAAAAATTGTGTTAAAAGGTGTCTGTACATTTTTTACAGTATTAAAGCTATCATGGCATATCTGTCATTGTTTGGTAGGGCTTTGTGACTTTTTTCTGTCATTAGTGTGACTTCAGGCACAGCTTGCACAAGACTATGTAGTTCCCGATCAAATCTGAGTGTATTAGTTCAGTGCCTTGATGCAATAATGGAGCCTGCATCCTGAGATTCTGTGAATGGGTCCAAGCATCAGAAATCCATGAGGCTGAGAGGCAGAAAACAAGAGGGGCAGCAGAGTGGGAGATGCTGATATCCTTCTGCCAGCCAGTGAAGGGGCAGAAGAGAAGGGAATGAAGGTGCATCAGGCAAAATTCAGATTGGACATGGGGTGTAGTCTAAGTTAAAAAGTTATGCCAGAGATCTTTTTGCTGTCTATTTATATCAAGCTAGGTAATGGGCACTTTGTTTATTGATTTTCTTCCCTAAGCCTCACTTTGTTTAATAGAAACAAAGATTCATTTATAATAGCTTGAGAAAACCTGACCCATACAGACAGAGAGGATGAAACAGTACACATTCTCACCCAAGCATTTTATTGTTCGTGTTTTAAAGAAAAGTCAGTGTCAGTTCAACAGCTGAATTTATCATGTATTGTGCAAAGAAGCACTCATTTCTAACAAGCAAATTCTTTATTCCTTCCACAGCTTTTTCTTATAAGGAAAAAAAAATCCAGCAAAATAGCAAATGGCCTTTATGAGGAATCTATGAAACTCCTGGGTTTAGGGGTTTTAAACTCACACAGACTTCTTCAAGAGAGTCCTTTATTGAAAGGTCTATATGCCACTGACTTTTTGAAACTTGGAGTTTCTACAGAGGAAGTGCAGTATGTTTGCCCTGATCTTATTTCTTGAAGTTGCCTTGGCTCTGTCCAGAAAAGAGATGTGTGACTATGTGGATTTCTGTTCAGACCTAATACAGTTATTCTGTGCTGTGATAAGAGTCCAAAGACCCTTCATCTTTTTAAATACAGAAAAAATAGCTTTATAAAGATACACGTTAAACCTACTGAATCAAAGCAGATAAATATATGTTAACATTATTGTGGAGTTTCTGAAAGTTAGTAAGAAGATTATTCAGGTAGGTGTTGAAATTTAATTCGAAGTTTAACTATCCTTTCTAGCAGATTGATTTTTATTTTTGTTTTTCCTGGTACGAAATCTAAATCTTGGTTTTAGTAATTTTGCATTTCCTGCACTTAAGCTACAGTGAATGGTAGAAAGAGCTTTGTTCTATTGCAGATCTGCCATTTCTTTCAAGATCATTATATTTCGTCTTTATCTTGTGTAAACAAAACACCCTCAGTTTCTTTCCTCCCAAGATAGTATAATTGACAGGTTTACTTAATATACCTTCAAATCCTGCATCCAAGTTGTGTATGAAGACATTGAGGAGCAGTGGGCCTGGAATGGAGCCCTGTGGAACCGCGCTAGTGACAGGTCACCAATCTGATGTCACCCCATTCACTGTAACCCTTTGTGCCTGACCTGTGAGCCAGTTGCTCACCCAGCCCACGATGTGTTTGTCCAGCTGTGGGCTGGACAATTTTTCCAGAAGGATCTTGGGAGAGACAGTATTGAAGGCTTTCCTGAAATCCAGAAAGATGATTACTTTTACAGGCTTCCCTTGATCAGTGAGGTGGGAAACCTTGTCATGGAAGGAAATCACCTTTATATACAACAGGACTTTCCTCTCATGAACCCGTGCTGGCTGTGACTGATGACTGTGCTGTCCTTCAGGTGTTTTTCAGTAACTCACAGAATAATCTCCATAATTTCGCCAGGCACTGAAGTGAGACTGACAGGCTGGTAGTTACCAGGGTCATCCCTCATGCCCTTGAAAACTGGGATGTTTGCCAACTTTCAGTCAACTGGGACCTTCTGTGATTCTGTTTCTGTGATTATATGGTGATGGAAACATTTACAAAGGTTGCTACAGCTATCATATATTTCGCCTTGAGATGTATAAATCATTTCCCTTCCTCCTCTGCCCATATAAAAGATAAGTTACCGTATTTTCAGTTTTACCACTCTAAATAACTTCTGTTGATTTAGAGCCTTAGATTTTGTAGCGGCTTTGGAACCATTTGATCCTAGAATGTATATGCAGAAACTAGGTTTCTAAATTAAATAGTAGTAGCTACACATCTGCCTTATATCTGCAAGCAGGATGGATATTCTAGAGCTTGTTTAGTCCAAGCTAGGACGTGACAGCATTCATTTTCCCAGAGGCAGCATAAGATCAGGGCTTATTTGCCTAAGCAACTGTGGTGCTTCTGGTCCATTTTTTAATGTTTTCTGCTAACATTCTATGAAATGCATGTGCGCCAGTGTGCGGTGTTGATTTAACTGAAGTATTTATAGTCTTTTGGATATAAATAGTGATTAAGATTTTAATTACCTTGGCAACCTTCTAGATGTCCCCAAGAAAAACCCTTAAATTCACTTGTGTTGATACAAGTTTCAAGTAAGAGCTAAAGTAGGATATATGAAAAGCTTAATTATAAAATACCTTGTTATTTATTTTGGTATTTGAATATAAACTCTGTTGTCCTTGGTGCAGATGCATCTGTCTTCAGTACCTATGAAATTGAAATATTTTCATCATTTTTTAACACTGTAGATGCTGTCCTGCCCATTCGCATTGCTAGATATCATAAATCAGAAACAAATTTTTTTGTAATGTTTCAAATATTAAAATAAAAGTTCCCATGCTAGATTCAGTTTTATTTTCTTTCTAAAATCATGAAAGGGCAAAATTATTATTAAAAAAAGCAAGTTGAAAAGTTTTGGGGTTGAGTTTTGGGGTTTTAGCTGGGTATTGTTGCTGTGGTCCCTGTTCTGTCACCTCAACTGTTCTTTCGTATGCAAAGTGTTCATGGTCATGGTAGTAAAGTAACTGCACTGACACCCCTTATGCCGGAATGTGAGGCTTGCCTTGAATATGGCATTCCAGAGCAAAATCCTGTTGAAACATTTAGGATTGTCTTGTGTTTCTTTTCTCACAGCAAACACAAAATCAGTTTTGGGTAGCATATGTGCCATTATCCAGTGAGCAAAAGTGAGAGAAGGCTGCTGTGAGTGTTTTATTTAGTAAAGGTACATCTACAGCCTCTTAAAATCTGTTTCTAGTCAAATGGCAAGGTGATAATAATTTTATATTTTCAGAATTCGTTTGCATATTTTGTTCAGAGGTAATTAACATCTTGGACTGACAATGGACTACAGCCTTGTGTGTGGAGGAGCCTTGTGTGTCTGTGCTTCAGAGCGAAGTTGAAGCTCTAACAGTGGAAGGAAGAGACCACATGCTTTGTGCAAGGCTAGCCCTTGACCAGCGACCATTGTTGCATGTGTCAGTAATGTCCTTTGCACTCTTCAAAATCATATCTTGTTGAATAAGACCTAGAACTATTCGTAGCAGACCTCGGAGGAACTCTGTGGCCATGCACTGAAATACAAGACCACCTTAAAAAATTCTGCGGCAAGGCCTCCAAGGTATATATATGTTGAAGTTTACAAAATAAGCTACTGACTACAGCAGGAGTTTCACAGGAGTGTTGGTGGTTGTGGGAAGAAGATGACAGTTTCTCTTGCCTGTTGCAGAAATACAGAAGGAGAATCAACATTCAGCCTGTGTTGCCTGAATCCGAGAAATGGTATTCTGTTAGAGCAATGGCAAAACCAAAAGTGCTCACAAGCTTCTATCCTGAGGATATTTCTGAATAATGTCGCTGATACATCAGTGTGTGGCAGCAGGTATCCATCCTATATTCACTGACAGAGCATCCATCCACTAATGTTACCAGCCAAAGCCAAGTGCCGCTTTGTTGGGTCTGCTGCCAGAGTGAAATGTTCTTTCCAGGATATACTACGTAACACTCTACTATTAGCTCCTTGGCCAGCCTGGCTGGTAGCCTCTTTTTTTATTTCTTTACTTTGACTGTTATCTGTCAGCATGGACTCTTCTTCAGCAGCAGCTCCCAAACTGAACTATCAGCCAGGCTTCCTCTTCTTATCAGCCAAGCACTCAGGAAACATGTTTGACTTAGGATTCTTTGTGGGTCTTTTCCCCAGGGCCGGTGTAACCCAAAAGTGGGCCCCTCCAGCTATGCAATGAAGCTGCTGTGTAGAAGGACTTGGTCAAAGCAGGCAAGCTCTGGTAGCTGATCCAACTAACATAAGAGGACAATACCCTTCACTCTATAAACAACTGGCAGTGGAATATGGATGGAAGTGCTGCCAACATACTTCGTCACCCTTTATTGTAAACTTACGTACACTTTTGGCATTTGTACCAAAACAGTAGTTGCGTGTTACAACGTAGGGGTTTTCTGTTGTGGAAGGGCCCTCATTTTCTCTCTATCTTTGACATGTAAATGCTGCCTTCTGTGGTACTTGTTCTGCTGTCAGCTTCTTGAGGATGAGAGGCTGTGTCCAGATCACTTGAAGGAATATGAAATGAAATGGAGTGGAGTGGAATATGAAGAGGCCTTTGAGGAGCCATGAAAGCAACAGGTGAACCTTCGTGCATAGTTATCATTCAGAGGTGCCATTAATGAATATATCAACAAGTGATTGCATTTTGCTGGACTATAAACAATTCCACTTCTTGCCTTCTTCCTCCCTTCTCCTCTGCTTGCCTTCCTTCCTTCCTCTTTCAACAAGTCCACCCTATTCTATTGTGTACTGAGTGCTGACGGGGAGACATACCCTTCCTATGAAATGCTTTTCCAAGGACAATCACTGTCCAGAATCAAAGTGAACCTGCCAGACACCAGACTCTGGGTTTGCCAGTCCTCATCTGTGCATGGGAGTGCCTGGAGGCCCAGTTCATGGTCAGCTGGCAGAAGTTACAGACCGATTTCCAATAGCTCTGATGATGGGAATTGGAGCAATGTTAGCTGTAGGGGCCTGGGCAGTTCTGGAGTTATAGTTACACTGACTTGCACGAACAGCTAGTTCCACATCATGATGAGTTGGCAGAAAAAGAAGGAACTTGGCCCAGAGAAATTGGGAAATGTAGCTTCAGGGAATTTTGTTTACGCATATGCAGAAGCCAATCATAGAACACTATTGGACACTTGAACAGGGCATGCAGCCTATGGGACCATGCGACGGCGCATGTACGGAAATGTGAAACTCTATAGAAGTGTAAGCTTTGTTTAATAAACTGGCTCTCCTGATCATCATATTGGTGTGTGGAAGTTCGTGTTATTCGCACGGTCACCACATTTTGGTGACCCCGACATAATGACCTTTCGCTAGGAAGGTGTTGGGGTCTGGAAAAGGCAAGGGGCTGCTGCACCGGCAAAGGTAAGCCGGGCCGCTCACGGAGGCAGGGAATTGTAGGCCTACGTGTAAATAAGCGGCAGGATGGAGAATGCAGCATCTGCATTAGAAAGAGCAGCAGTAAAATGCCTCCTGCAATTAGCTAGCAGGACGGGAGCTGATGTTGGAAAAGAAGAATTAGAAACTTTGCTGAAGTGGTGTTAGCGAAGGGGTCTGTTGCAGACCATGGGCCAGTTGTTCTCCCAGGACCATTGGGATAACATTGGCAAAGAACTCTGGGACTCAATAATGGTGGGGGGATAAGAAGCAAAATGGCTAGCCCCCACCTGGAAGAAAACAACAGATATGCTGCGGGCAGTTACCTCAGAGGCAGGAGTTAGGGCTGCGTTGAAGCTGTTGCTTCCTAAGGTGACTGCGTCTGGAGAAAAGAAAGGCTGGGACGTGAATGAGCCAACACCAAAGTATGACAAGTTACCAGGTAGTCCCATATACCCAGCCATAGAGAGAGACTTCTTGGGGGGAGGAGACGGAGACGTGCCGATTGCGCCTTCAGCACCCCTTGAAGAAGGACCGGGGTCTGAGAATGGACAGCCCAACCAAAATGAAGCCGCCACGGCTGCGGATCTGCAAGCGGTTCTGCTGCCAAAGGACGACGAGATGGACTCCGACGAGGAAGATCTCTGTGACATGCTCAAACACCAAGAAAAAAACATGCAGGAATTGTTAGAGCAAATGCGAGCGCTGGATCCCGGGGCAAGCAAGGGTGCACGAAAACTAGCACTCCAGCAGGCTTCAGAGGCCATCTCAAAAGGTTTAGACACTGTGGGAGAAGTGCTCGAGTGACAGCAGAGTAAACACCCTCCTTCAAAAGTGGAACTTACCTCAACAGAGCTGCAGTACCAACTGGAGCAATCTAGGAAGTGGACACAGCAGTGTATACAGGACGGGCAGTGGGCGGAGACGGAGGCGGAGAGATATATGCACCAGAAGTTCGGGGTGGGCCTTTGGCCGCATGAAGGGGAGATACCAAAATCTGTGGTTCTGAGAAGAGGAACACCTCCTGGTGTGCCTCCTGATTCTAATCAACCACCTCGCGACGATGCTTATGACCCAGGTGCCAGATGGAGAGGAGTTATTAAAAAGGTATTTTTACCTTTTTACCATATACCCTATTGAGGGGTATATGCTACCCGACTCTATAACAGCAATGTTGGTATTGGTGCAGCAAGGAAGGCAACGTGTATGGACACCATTCAGTTGGAAGACAGTGAAACAGCTACAGGATGCAGTCGTACAGCATGGCCTAGGAAATCCCTACACCATTGTCAAAGGTTAACCTGGAGGCAAACTCCAGATCCCCATGCTTAGTTCTTCAGAGAGGAGACAGCAAAAACAGGCTGCAAACTTGAAAAATTATTAAATGATTTATTTGCTAACTCTACTAAGAATAGAAAAAATGAAAAATAATGAAAAATATTAAGGCATAATATACAAATATCATTCTCCTCCCATACATTCCAGTCTTTCTTACTGATCACGTAAAGGACATAAACATGACATTCTGATCTTATTATTAAGAGTTCTTATTGCCACCTCATGGGATAAAGAGAGTTCTTTATGTAGTGTAGTGGGATCTATCGCACGGAAGACAGTTCCCTAAAGAAGTATATTCAGCGCGGTTCCAAACCTTTCAGAAACACCACAGCCC
>VZRJ01011806.1:317215-348772 GCA_013397565.1 Ptilonorhynchus violaceus
CTCACCAGTACACCTTCGAAAGAAGTGCTTTTTCTTCTCTCTCTCTGCTTTCTCGGCTTTCTCTCTGCATAGCTTGGCTCGGCTCAGCTTAGGTGCTTCTCTGACTTGGCCTTGGTCCAGATGGTATCAGACCAGCTCCCCTCAGGTCCGGAACAGCACAGGACCATTGGGGTTGAGGCCGGCTGCCCCTGCCGGTTCCCCAGGCTGGGGCCCGGGGGTGGAGGGGAAGCCTCTCTCTTGCTGGTGGTCAGTAGGGAGCCAGGGAGCAAGAGAGGAAGGGAGGGAGTCCTGCTTCACTTCCTAGGGTTTTTTTTTTAACATTCCTTTCACAGAGATGTCACATGAACACTAAGTGGCTCATAGAATTGTCCTTCACCTGTTTTTAACCAGTCAAATTGTCTCACACCGGGTCAAACCATGACAACCATGCAACTACTCACTTTGTTCTTCAAAGAACAGATCTTAACACCACAAGACATAAGAACGCTTTGTGAATTGATGTTGACTCCCACTGAATACCTCTTGTTCCTAGATAAGTGGCAGCAGAAATTGGAACTAGCCGTCCTGGAGAACATACATAAGCCTCAGGGTGATCCTTTAAGACTGGCTACTCTGGACCAACTTATGGGCAAAGGACAATATGCCACGGGACAAGCACAAGCAGCTCTTTACCCGACTATAACCCAGCAGTCGCAGGCGCTGGCACTGGCAGCATTGCGAGAAATGCCAAGCATGGGAAAACCCAAGCCACATTACACCACAATAAAACAGGGACCAACTGAGCCCTATATGCAATTCATTGATTGACTAAAAGAGGCCATAGACAATCATCCCACACTGACAGTCGATGTGGGTCAGCCACAGGAAGAGATGTAGCGGTTCAAAATGCTAATTCACGTTGCCAACAAATTCTAGCAGGGTTGTCAAAAACTGCTACACTTACGGAGATGGTTGAGGCCTGCAGTCGACTGCCAGCATTACAGGAGGAAGCTGAGAAAGTGTGCATTCATGCTCAAGCACGTGCCGCAGCTTTGGCCATGGCCCTACGACCTAACTTAACACAAGGTGGAGGTGATCACGGCCCGAAGAAAGCTGGATGCTACATCTGTGGTGAACAAGGTCGTTTCAAGAAAAATTGCCCGAAGAAAAGCACAGGTCAAGTGCGGCCATCCAATCCTGTAGGAGTGTGCAACAGGTGTGACAAATTTGGGCACCAAGCAAAAGAATGCCGGTTGAGACTCAGGAAGGACGGTACGCCCTTGCCGGTGGGAAATGGGATGAGCAGCACCAGGGGATGGGGTGCGAAGACAATGCAGTACTACCCCACAGCATTTCCAGTACAGGCTGCCTCTCAAAACTCACAGCAGCCACAAGGGGAAGCACAGGAGTCGATTTGGCCGTGGGAGTCGTGGGAGCAGACGTCACAATAATGGATGACAAGATACATGTTGTTCCCTCCAGGGTCTCAGGCCCGTTAGGTGAAGGACTAAGTGCGCTTTTATTGGGACGATCTTCAATCACCAAACAAGGGATTATTGTATTGCCAGGGGTGATTGATGCGGACTATGAAGGAGAAATTGGGATCATGGTACGAGTTCTAACACCACCCGTTAAGATAAAAAGGGGATCTCGGCTTGCACAGCCGATACCGTTCAAGGCATGCGTGCCGAATGCTGAGTCAAGGATACGGGGCACAGGTAGCTTTGGGTCCACTGGTCCTCCTACTGTTGCGTTTGTACAACAACTTGGCGCCACACAACCGACTCGAACAGTGGATATCAGCGAACCCAATAGTTATGTCCTGCATGGAGTAAGGATGATGCTTGACTCAGGAGCAGACGTTACTGTAATACTGCAGAGCATGTGGCCCAAGACATGGCCACTTGAAACAGACAATAGACAAGTAGTAGGGATAGGCGGTTCATTGGCTACCTCGATCAGCACACACTTTGTGCAGATATGCAACTCTGAGGAACAATTAATATCTCATGTATGACCTTACATCGTCAACACCACCATAGTTTTGGCTGGACATGATTTGCTCAGTCAATGGGGCTGTGTTCTCCAAACGCCTTTTTAGGTGCGGCCATTGCGGTGAGCAACACCCGTCCTATGCTACACCTTACGTGGCTCACGGATAGACCAGTGTGGGTGGATCAATGGCTGCTGCCCACAGAGAACCTCGCTCATCTGCATCGCTTGGTAGAAGAACAGTTGACAGCAGGACATCTTGAACCATCTACCAGTTCATGGAACACACCTATTTTTACCATTCCAAAGTAGTCAGGTAAATGATGACTACTCCAGGACCTACGTGCAGTGAATGCTGTCATGCACAATATGGGGCCACTGCAGCCCCGGATGCCAACACCAACGATGTTACCTGAGAATTGGGATATCATGGTCATTGATCTCAAGGACTGTTTTTTCACCATCCCCCTGCATCTCGATGACTGTGAAAAGTTTGCCTTCACCGTGCCTTCCGTAAACCAGGGATTGCCCGTGAAGCGATACCAATGGGTAGTGCTTCCACAAGGAATGAAGAATTCTCCCACCATATCCCAGTGGTATGTGGATTTGGCCCTAAAGGACTTTTGCCTGAATCATCCAAGAACCATAGTGTATAACTACATGGATGATATCCTTGTGTACCAGGAGAATCACATCGACAGCTTGCTAGCGAGAGAGTTGTAAGATTCCCTTTCCGCTTGGGGGCTAATAATCACTCCTGAAAAAGTACAGAGACAAACCTCTTGGAAATATCTTGGCCTGCAGTTAACTCACTCCACCGTACGCCCTCAGAAGCTGAGCTTGCGTGCAGAAATACAGACCCTCAATGATGTTCAGAGACTGATAGGGAATATTCAGTGGGTCAGGGCCTACTGTGGGATCACTAATACTGACTTCAGCCCCCTCTTTCGTCTCCTGCAAGGTGGCATCTCCCCACAAGAACCTAGATCGCTGGATGAAGAGGCCCGAAATGCTCTCCAGACCACAGAACCAAAAATGGTGTCTAACACTGCATCCAGAATAGATTGCAGTGAGCTTGTGACCTTGTATGTGTATAATACAACCAAGGAGGTAGCTGGAATCCTGGGGCAATTCATCATGGGAAGGACACTGAATATCATTGAATGGATTTTTCTCCCCGCGCAAGGACAACGCTCTGTAACCACGCAGTGGACTGCTATTGGAGCTGTTATCCTTAAAGGAACAGCATGGCTTATTGCCATCCGAGGGAGTCCTCCTGATAAAATAGTACTACCTATCAGCTTGGCGTTACTACCCGAGATGTATGCGTGAAGCGATGAGCTGGCAGTAGCCCTCTTAGGTATAACAGCAGAGATTGATAACCACTACCCGTCACATCCTGTGTTCAAGACTCATTTACCACTGGAACCCAAGAACATTGTCTCGGAACAACATTTGGATGCAGTCACAGTGTTCACTGACGCTAGTGGGTGATCTGGAAAAGCAGGATTTACCTGGCAAGAGAACGGAACATGGCATGCTAGAGTAATCATCGCAGAAGGATCAGTTCAGGTTTTGGAACTAGTGGCTGCTACAGAAGCACTCAGCCACTGGCATGAGAAGAAACTTAACATCGTGATGGACTCTTATATGCTGTAGGGGTAGTGATGCGAATTCACAGATCATTCCGATCAATTCAGAATCAATTGCTCTTTGATGTGATGTGTCGTCTCTGGCATATCATGGACTCTAGAACCATGCCGGTCTTTGTAACCCACATCAAAAGCCATACCTCTTTACCTGGAGAATTGATTGAAGGTAATGCGCAGGCAGATGCATTGGTTAACCCATGCAGGATAGCAACATCGTCAAAAGCCACAGCTCTGGAGGCTCGAAGATCACATGCCTTCTTCCACCAGTCCACTGCAGCGTTGCAGAAACAGTTCAATCTATCTAAGACAGGTGCCCGTACTGTGGTCGCATCATGTCTGGACTGTGCCCAGATTTCAGTGATACAAGGCATGGGGGCCAACCTGCGTGGCCTACAACCACAACAAGTATGGCAAGTTGATGTCACCGACTTCGCATCTTCTGGCTGACTGAAGCACCTGCATGTCTCCATGGACACTTGTTCTGGCGCAATGTGGGCAACTGCCTCCACGTCTGCGTCTGCAAAGGCCGTGCGCAAACACCTGCTTATTGCCTTCACAGCAATGGGCATTCCACAGCAAATAAAGACCAATAACGGCCCAGCCTACCATTCTAAACGAGTTGCTGACTTTCTCAGGGCCTGGGGCATACAACATATACATGGTGTTCCATACAACTCCACAGGCCAAGCAATAGTTGAGTGTGCGCATCGCACCCTCAAGGCTCATTTGACAGTTACATTCAAACGGGGAGATGAGCCCATTAGACACCCTAAATAAAACCTTGTATGTCCTGAACTGGTTGAACCCAAAACAAGCAACAGGGAAGCTGGCAGCCATAGTGCATAGACAGGACAATACAAATGACTTCAGTAAACATGAAGTCCCTGTGCAGATGTATCAGCTGGAAAAAGATTCGTGGGATGGTCCCTGTAGACTTTTAATCTGGGGAAGTGGTTATGCTTATGTCTCCACAGGAACCGATAGGAATGTTTGGATACCAGCGAAGTGGGTGAAACCCTGGGTTGATGGCCTCTCTACGCCCAAGGGGAATACAGCTCAGCCCTGACGCTTGGGAGCAACAACAGCAGCATCTACTATCAGCCGTGACGCCATGGTTACGGCTCTTACCTGATGACATAGGGCCACAAACACTATGCTTAGGCAGTTACCGGTACCTGCTGCTTGATAGAGCATTGACCGCAGAGCAGGAGGAACAACTAGCTGCTGGATGCCGTCTCCATGGGTTGACGCGTAGACCCTGGGTTGGCATTCATTGTCAGATTTGCCGCCAAACAACCTGGCGTGTAACCCGGACAGGAAACAAGCAGCGACATTAGCTATGCCCAAATTGTGATCAGAGTATTGGGAGCTTTACTGCCTTACAATTACTAGAACAGTTTTTGGGGAATCAGTGGCACCATCTGGAACCAGTAAATCCAAGTGTGATTGCACAGCTACCCCAGCTTCCTGCACGACCGGGACGACATCCACGCTCTGACAGACGTCTCCTTGCCTCTGCTACAGCTGTACAAGATTATGGCCAAAGGGTAGCAACACTAGCGGTAACAGAGGTCCTTAAGCTTGTCGCGTGGCACAGGGTACTTAGCCAGAACCAGGTAATAGGTGGCGAGTGTGGTCACAAGGTAGGAATCCCTAAGAGCTGGACATTCCCACAGGAGCAGTGGGAAAACACTAAAGAGCAAATGTGGTGACACCGCTGATATGGATGATTTACTTATACCCCCTTTTTCATATGGCTCAAACGGAACATCATAAGCTCCTGAGCCTACCCAAAAAGGCGAATGTGTGGTTAACGTGGGCAAATGCCCAGGTCAGAAAGATTTTTGTTTAAGCCTAGAAAGTTCTGGAGACCCATTTCGAACCTGCTTGATAGGAATATCCATAGCAAAGGAGTCTGGTAGTAACCTTACCAATGTAGGTGAATTTGAACCATATGTCAACAGGCCTCTATATGAACAAAAGATGCGAACCTGCAATAACACTTATGACAACCCATCCACCAATAATTGTGTACAACTCCTCCTGTGTATGGATAGTGCATGCTGGCAGCAAGCGATTATAGAATCTCTGAATAGGAGCCTAGCAGTGGAACCCCAAGAGCTAGATCCGTTGGGCTGTGTGGCGCCGTATGAGGTAACGAACATAACGGCCCAACATCTGAGTTGTGCCTCTGCGCGCCCTCAAAGGCAGCCTTGGAATGGAACAGGCGGAGTCAACTTCGGTGACCCCTGGCACCGGTGGTTAGTGGCACAATGCCAACCCGATGTGTGGTTCAATGCCTGGCAGAACGTTACTGGATTTGCAGGTTGGCCAGCCGTGAAAACCGGATACCTCAATGCCAATACAAGAAGAAGAAAAGAGTTGCCTAAGGGAATTTTCCTCATCTGTGGCGATAGAGCTTCGGTGGGGATAACTCAGAATCCGGTAGGAGGCCCACACTATTTAGGAAAATTGACACTGTTGGCACCACACATGAGGGATTTGATCAATCAGACTCGAGTGAACACCAAACGGGCACGACGCAGTGTCCTGCAACTGGGTCCTGAGTGTAATGACAAGGTCGAATTACTTTCCTTGGCCGCCACCATAGCTCTAGCACTGTTCTTACCAGGTGGGCGTTCCGCCATGAATGCCAAGAATATAAACAGGCTCGCTTGCTAGGCATCAAAGCAGTTTAACCTCATGTCTGAAATGATTACTGACATGTTGGATGACATTGATAGCATACGGCATGCCACACTACAGAACAGGGCAACCATAGATTTCTTACTCTTAGCACATGGGCATGGGTGTCAGGATTTTGAGGGAATGTGTTGCTTTAACCTTTCTAACCATTCGGCAAGCATACATGCAGGGTTGGAACAGATGAGAGAGAATATGAAACAAATTACAGAGTCTTCTGATCCCCTCTCTAGGTGGCTGGCAGACCTTGGATTGGGGAGTTGGCTTGCAGGATGGCTAAACAAACTAATAAGCTTGCTTGTGCCAGTTGTAGTTATGTTAATAGTGTTGCCATGTATTCTGGGATGCTTGCGAGGCTTGTTGCAACGCTCTATTGTTACTTTATTTAATCAAAGAGGGGGAGATGTAGGGGCCTGGGCAGTTCTGGAGTTATAGTTATGCTGACTTGCACGAACAGCTAGTTCCACATCATGATGAATTGGCAGAAAAAGAAGGAACTTGGCCCAGAGAAATTGGGAAATGTAGCTTCAGGGAATTTTGTTTACGCATATGCAGAAGCCAATCATAGAACAGTAGTGGACGTGTGAACAGGGCATGCAGCCTATGGGACCATGCGACGGCGCATGTACGGAAATGTGAAACTCTATAGAAGTGTAAGCTTTGTTTAATAAACTGGCTCTCCTGATCATCATATTGGTGTTTGGAAGTCCGTTACTCGCACGGTCACCACAGTTAGCCACTGGAGCAGTAGTAGTAAGGCAGTGTTGTAGTTGATGTGCCATGTTTGGAACAGATCCCAGCTTATCACAGGAGAAAACTGCTGGAGTTCTGATACAGATACACATCAGTGTTGCTTACACCCGGTAGTTTAATGTGAGTGTGCATGAATCAGTTCTGCTGAGACACTGCTGTCATCTCACTGTTCTTTTGATTGAGACTGCAGGCTCCCTGTGTTAGTCACTGGATTTCTCATCTACGGGCTGGCAGGAGCTGATACGTGTCCTGAATTCTGTGGCACTTACACTAAACATTTCAGGCGGTGCCATAGATCTTCATTGTAACTACATTAACTGCAGTACTGAACTGCAGTGCAGCTCATCTCTTTGAGGTTACTGTTGCCTGTTTCAGGATTGCAAGAAAAGCCCAGATAATGCAGGTTGCTGAATTGAACATAGCCTCAGCTACAAAATCTGGCTCAGAAGTGTAGCCTCCTGCACCCAAAAATTTATGGGTACATAAGTTGAAGGGATCAGCCTGTATACCTGTAATTTTTTAAGAGTGCTGAATGTAGGCTCAAAAACTGCCAACTCAAAACTGCTGAGACAGCAGCTTACTCTTTTTTTTTCCTGACAACCAAGTTGTTGCAGACTGAGTGACTGCCTCTCCCATGCTTTACTAGATGTCTCTTGAAGTTCTACTTGGTAAAAGCTCTGTCTCATCCAGCTCCACCTTGTCTGTCATAGATTGGTGAACCATCCTGGCTCAGTGAGGTTTGTGTGGACATTGAAGGTAATTGGGAAGCAGAGTTTAAAAAAACAAGGTAGATGAGAGAGGAGCTGATGAGTTGGTAGTGCGAAGAGGCTCAGAACAGACTTGCCAAACTTAGAGCAAATTTTGTGACTTTTGCATTAAATCATGCCCTCTTCATATCTTATATCTTGATTTAGTAGTTCTTCTGTGGTTTATTAGTGTAGGTATGAGTGAAGATATATTGGTGTCTTGCCATATGGGAATGTTTTGTGTATATAGATGAAAACATGTAGTCTGAATAAACCCTTTGAAATAAAGTGTCTGGCTGACCTAGACATAGTCACTCAGGCTTGTGCAAACAGGACAGTTGTGTAAGTCATTGTCTCATATTTGTGACAGATTACTTTTTATAAAGTGAATGCATCTGTGTAACCAAGCTCATTTTATGTATATCAGCTTAGGCGGGTGGCAGATAATAAGATTTTCATTTCAAATCTAGATTTGATGTGAAGGAGCAGTCCAGGCATGATGGTTATATCTCATTACAATGTCTTTAATTCCCTCTTAAGGAGCTCTAAATGAGATAGATTCTTCTACATTCTCAACACAGTGTACTAAGAGGAGATGCAGTTTACTTACAAGCTGTGGAAATATTTAGCTCTAGGATAGCTGCACTACTCACAGCTTTGCCTTGCAACCTTCTTACTATGCAATAATATTGACGGTTATTTAAAATAAACGAAGTTATCAAAGCACTTATTCCTCTGCTCAATTCCCACAGAGGTCAGCTGGATTTAACTTGATGTCTACTGTCTCTGCTCAGCTTGAAGCATTTTTAGTTGTAGTAATGGAATTCCAGTTTGTCTGGAAGAATCAGGTAAGTACACCAGGCCACTGCAAAGCCATTCCCTGTGCAAAGTGTGCAGGCAGACACCATACGCTGTTCATGGCAATAAATTATGTGTTACTTAGTAGTACTAAGTGAGCCTTGACAGACCAAAGAGTTCTGGCTTAATCTGAAGCAGATGTATTTAAATGATCATTTGTAGCATATGAAGAACTTGAAAAGCACTTTCAAAAGAAGAACTTGCAAACCACTTTGATTGCATGTGTTCCTCAACAGATATTCAGAAGATCAGGTGCTTCAGTGTACCAAAAAGAGAAGTGCTCGTTAAACTTAAAATTTAGAATTATATATTTAGTGGAAGTATGCAATATCAAAACATTCAGCTATATGTGTTTAACATTATTCTTTGCTTGATATTGAAGTAATCAGGTTTCACTGGATAATCAAATTCCTTGATACTTCAGAAATGAATTAATTTGCTTGGAAGGTTCTTGTTTGATATGAGTCTTTGTTTAAGAGGGATGGAAATCTTTACATGGATTCTGTAACATCTGTTTCAAGTAATCTTTAATGTTACCATAAGATGGTTTTTTGGTCTGAAGTTTGAAGGGTTTTTTTGCTGTTTTTCATTTACTTAGACTAACAATGATCTGGTGTTACACACTTTTTTTTTTAAATCTTAAATTTTAAATCTAAACCTTTTCAATGACATAGTTGATCACTTAGTGGAGAACTGATTATCTGTATTTATATAGGCAGCATTTCAAGCATAAGTTCTCTCACCCTTGTTAGGGTCTCTCACAGCTTGTGTATGTCCACATTGCATATAAAGCAGTTAAAATAGCTGAATTTACAGTAAAAGATCAAGTGCTTAAATGTTGGAAAGTATTGTGCAGATTTGCTCAGCAATCTTGTTTTAATTCTCTACAAATATAATGATACTATTACTGACTGTATCTCGTTTTTTTTCCACAGGATTTTTCATGTTTACTGCAGGATGAACAAAATTAATAAATAAACTTTCATTGTACTGTTTTCCTCACACATTTGCATGATTTAGGCCATTTTCCAGGATTCAAATGTTTTTCTACATAAAGGGTGACTACTTTTTTCATAGCTTTATTTCAAGACACCCATGCCAATTGTGTCTTAGGCCTTCAAATGAATAAAACCAAATCACTTTTCACAGAAACACCAGAAGTTCTTATTCCCACTTTACAGTTAAGGTACCGAGACTGTGAGAAACTAAAATGTTACTAATTTTAGTAATTTTCTTCAGTTAAAACAGCTAGAAATGATTTTCCAGAGTGTTGAAGCATTTCATATGTTCTATGTATGTGGTGTTTTATTCATTTTTGTGTTGTAAGAGCTTTTACAGATCAGAGCCAGAATCTTCATTTGATTGATCAGCAAACAAGAACTACATTGTGAATGGCAAACTGGACAAATTTTGAGTTAAAACGTTTCTTTAACATCACCTGGAAACACAGTGGCAGAGCTTGGAGTGGAATCAGTTTCTGTGGAGTATTCAATTTTGTTTCCCTTTCTTTTTCCTTTTAATCTTGAAATAAAGCACATAGATCTTAAATCACTACGCATCCCTAGTTCATTCCTCAATTGTACTCCATCTGGTGTGCTGAATGAAGAGGGAAAAACACTTCCTGATTATGTAATTAAGGGCTGTATTGCAGTGCGTATGCGCAAGGGGGCAACTTTCTTCTGCTATGATTAAAAAGAAGTTATTTGTCTTTGGAGAACTGAGCTAGTAATCAGGAGTCAAAAAAAAAGGATGAACTTGGGAACTGTTAAATTTGCAATTGTTTTGGAAGGGAATACTTTATTAAATATGCTTCTAAAGAAAGAGGGATTTATTTGAAGGTAGGGGATATAAGATCATGTTTTTGAGGAGAAAAAACAGTCTTTGGAGTATTTTCCACAGGTTTCAATTTATTTCATTGTCTAAGAGAAACTAATTCTGAATTGATTTGCTGTGAATAACCTCTTGTGAATCTGGACCTGTGAACTGCATGAATTATCTAGAATTCAATTGTCATTGCTTGAGGATGACAGCAGGAATTTAGTAGTTGGTGCATGAAAAGGTTGAAGGAACCATTTATCTGCAATTGTAAATTTTAAGTTCTTTCTGAGGATATGCTTCACTCTAGTTTGTAGTGGATGCATGTCAGCAGGCTGTCTTGCTGTCGTACAGCTATGGGCCCTGGAGATACCTGATTTGTTTCCTTCACAGCCATTAGTGTTTGGTTTACTTACAAATAAATGTGACAGACCAAGGGCTTTGAAATTAAGTAAGTGAAGCAGAGAAGGGTTAATAGACAAGAAACAGCAGTGTCTTCAGTTTACAGTGACAAGATGTAGAGTCCCCTACCAGCTGCCACAAACCTTGCATCAGGAAGGGTAAATCATAAATTCTGTGCTAACCTCTTCTGATCTTTCACTCAAGAAAAGTGAGAGCATAAGCTTTCCTTTTTTTCTTTTTCCCCCTAATGAAGGAGAAACAAAAGAACATAACTTTATTTAAGGATGAGTTTTAAGTAAGGTGTCTTTTCTGAATTAGGGAAAGGTATGTCACATCTCACCATGTAACACAAGTTATGTGGTTGGGCTAGGTCTTCTTCTACTGAAGCAGATTCTATTGAATGTCTAATAGATAAACAATGAAATATGAGAGTAAGAAAGGTTTATTTTTATTCTGAACGAGGAATAAATTTACCGTTAATGCCTAAAAATCTAACTAACAAAGTGGATTCCAGAGGGCCCTGCTGAGCTTACCCACACCTGTGCAGTCCTTGGTCTGAGCTAAAAGACAAGTTAGGGGACCAGGTGGTGGCCAAGGGGGAAATAGCTTCGACATATCAGTCCTAGGCATAGCTGCCAATGTCTGGAGCAAAGTCGAGGAGAAATCAGTGATCCAGATTCCCATTTGCGTTATCTGGTTGGTTGTACTGGGTTGGATGTGGACACAGACATGACACTTTAGGGGGGCTGAGTCAGAGTGGCTGCAAGCAAAAAGTGCTTCCAGCAAACCCAGAAGTGGCATTTGACTTCCTGTGGTCAGAGGTCCTGAAAATATTTTCGGGTACCTCAGCTGCAGAAAGTGCAACCAAACTCAATTAATGTCAACTCTGCTTGTCTTTTAGGCCACAGCAACAGCAGGAAGTAATGGATAGTCAGGAATTAACATCACTGATGACTTAATCCTTCCAAAAGGAAGTTGAATCCCTAAAAAGGGATATGTATACAGGGGTCCACTTTGCAGATCAACCAAATTTAGTTACAATGCATGTTTACTAATACTTGGTTTGAGTGACTTCAATGTTTAACAATTTTTGTTTGTTATTTGGTATCCAAGGTTTCCTTGGTTGAGTCTTTTTCTTCCTTTCCTTTAACTAGACATGGTTTAATTCTCTAGGGGAATAAACACTTTTCTTCCCTACCCCAGCCCCCCTTTAATCCTTCCTTGATTTCCTGTTATTCTGATGTGTAATAGCATAGAATTTTTAGGGATTGTCCTTAGTCATTTCCTTGGCCACATGATGGCAGCACGAAGCCCAAGCCCAAGGCTGTATTTCTAGGAGTTCACCAGGACCTGGAGGGAGGAATCAGGAGCACCAAACCCTCCAAAGAGCCCCAGATGCAACTGTAGGACTCTAAATAGCTCCTTCTCTTTGTTTGGAGACTCAGTTCTCAAGCCAAGTGTAAATTCTGATTTCAGGTTTGTTAATAAATGGGGTCTCTGACAGGAGGCTGCAACTTGACATCAGCACCCAAACCCAATTGTGGTGTTAACTTTTGCTGAAAGCGGCAGGAAATAAGGATTCAAGTGAAAGAAAGGACGTTTTTTCAAGCTTTCAAGGAGGAAACCAAGTAGGATGCAGCATTAGACTAGGAGAATGAATTTCCCAAATTCACACCAGACTATATAACAGAGAATAACAGGATACTAGGAATAAGTCACCATATATTTTAGAGAGGTAGGATGAGGAGAACAATAGTTTTCATCACCCTTAGATAAGAAAAAATTTACTTACAAAATTATCTTAGTGTTCTCAGTTGAAAACAGCTGAAATAGCCTTTCTCTAAGATGTAATGTTATTTTTATTGACTGATGTATTAAAATAGAATCAAAATCAGAATAGCCTGGGTTGGAAGGGACCTAAAAGATCACCTAGGTCCAATGCCCCTGCCATGGGCAGGGACAGCTTCCACCAGACCAGGATGCTCCTATCTAGCCTGGCCTTGAACGCTACTGGGGATAGTTCATCTCAGTTTATACTCTCTAGACAATTTTAAGGCTTAGTTCAGGAATTGGTATGGGCCAGAACAGTATGGTTGTTTTTAAAACAGATGTTTTGTGTGTATCAAAGTTTTGTGTGAAGGAAAAAAAAAAATCACCCCAAATCAATAGAAAATAAATATTCAATCTTTGGAGACACTTGTCAAAATATTCCAACACAGGGATGACTGTGGAGGATCCAGGTATCAGAAATCAGTACCTGTCAATACAGACTAAAAATAGTAGTTTAGAAATGTTGCTAGTCAAAAATATAACCTGTTGAGGGTAAAATAATACATAGAAAAATGGTTTTTTTGGCAAAAATGTTTTTTATTTTTATGTGTTATACTTCTAATCTTCTTTGCAAGCAAAAAAAATCACATTGTTTTTCAATTCCTGACATGAAGGAAAATTTAAAGTGTCAAATAGGCATTTGTCCTTCTATTTTAGGTCTCAATGACATATGAAATTTCGTTTGAAATACTGAGTCAAATATTCAAATGTTCTTTAAAGTGAATTTTGAAAAAATAATTTTAGAGCATATTGGCAAAATGTCTATCTTTTTCAATTTTGTTATAATTTGAAAGAACAACAATTCTTGTAGTATTGGAAATTTCTGAAGAGCAAAAATACCCTTGTGTAACCTGGTCAACATTTTTATTTCCCCCCAACTCCGCAAGTCTGTTTGTTTTTCGTGAAGAACAAGTACAGAAGAGGTTTTCATGATATTCGATCACCAAAGGCAGGTCTAATGTTTTAATTGCTCAGGCTTGATCCTGTAGTTCCAATAAACCTAAACATTGTTTGAGTCAGCACAGCTGGAACTAGACTTTAAGAAAATCTTCATTCCTGTTTAGGCACTTAAATAGCTGATGGATTTTCAGCTCTTGTTTTGATACTGATGGTCAAATTTTTAAGAGAGAAGTGAGGTAGAAACTTAACAAGCATGTCTGTCTTTGACAAAAGAACTTTCTATTACAACTGACAATAGTTGCTTTTGTTTCAAAAACCTAGCTGTAGACTATTCATAGCCTTGAAGGAGTTTTAACAGTTCCCAGCTGAAAAGTGAGTCATTAAACATAAAATACTAAAATAGAGCTGAATAAGCAACCAAAATACGTGCTTGGCAGCAGAGACGTCTGGAATTTTATTGGGTTTTTTTCACTTCTCTTTCTCTCTGCTGCATCTGTCCGTGATGGGAGATGAGGTGATCAAGTCATTACAGAAATACACAGTCCAAGCAGGGTAACACACAGGCAAAGTCTCAGCTTCCTCCTTTCTCTCCCCTAGTGCTTGCCACACAGCCACCTCGGCTGTGATCACTGGGTTAGTAATTGAAAAACAGAGGAGGGTACAGACGCTGAAAATTTCCCTGCGATGCGAAATATGGGAGCTGGCATTTCTTCCTCTGTGTGTATGTATGTTTACATGCAGAAAGGGCATACTCTTTCTTGTAGTTATGACTTTGTCCTCTATCCTTGGCCCTATAATTAATTTTGCGGACACCAAATCACTTTATAACATATCATTTGTGCTTCCACATTTAGTGGCATTTCCTAGCACTTTTTGCAGGTACTGCTTAATTCATATTTTTTCATCCATTCTCTTTCTCTCGTTGCCTTCTTCCCTCAAAGGATACCGCCCTTTTCTGTATTAGCACAACTCTTCATCCTTCTTAGACAAAGACAATTGCCTTATTTTGAAAGTAGTTGTCACTCTGACTGTGCCTGTGTATTGCTTACTTAATAATATGCACGAAGATTCTGCTGCCAAGTTATGTCTGGCACATGCATAAGCCAGTAATTACATGAAAAACTTATTGTGGAATTGTTGAGAAAGTTTGTGCTCTCTTGGTTGGTTAGTTGGTTGGTTCAAAGAGATAGGCCAAAGAGAATGCAACTTAGGGGCTGGGAAAAACCAGGAATTTCTTCCCTTCTGTGCCACAAAAAAGTCAATCACATTTATCAGCTCCAGCCTTCCAAAAGTCCTTGTATTCTTTGATTTTTCCTGTTCATCTTTGTCATCCACAGATTCTCCTACTGAGGCTTCCCAGTACTCTTGTTCTCTGAATGTCACCTGAAAGTGACTGCTGCTACCAAAGACTGTTTGGTGTATGAAAATAAAACTTGAGTGACAATGCTGAGAAAGGTTGGTCATACACTGTCTGTGACTCAGGTGTATAAGCTACTAATTAAACACTCTAAAAATGGCAGATTAGTTTTGCTAGTTCATTGTGTTATGTCTTCAGACCAGCAGTGTCCTGATGAGCTTCTCCCTTTCTTTCTGCTGTCATTTCAGGAGTGCACCTTCAGCAAGTTCACAGACAGCACCAAGCTGACAGGGAGTGTTGATCTGCTGGAGGGCAGGAAGGCTCTGCAGAGAGTTTGGACAGACTGGATTGATGGGCTGAGGCCAACTGGATGAGGTTCAACAAGGCCAAGTGGTGGGTTCTGCCCATGGGTCACAACAACCCTGGAGTGCTACAGGCTGGGGGAAGAGTGGCTGGAAAGTGGCCCAGTTGGAAAAGGACCTAGGGGAAAAGCACCTGGTCAGCAGTGGCTGAACATGAGGCAGCGTGGGCCCAGGGGGCCAAGAAGGTCAACAACATCCTGGCTTGGGTCAGCAATGGTGTGGCCAGCAGGTCCAGGGCAGTGACCATCCCCCAGTGACCATGTGCTGGGCACTGCTGAGGCCACACCTTGGGTGCTGTGTCCAGTTCTGGGCCCCTCTATTCAGGAAGGACATTGCAGGGCTGGAGCGAGTCCAGAGAAAGACCACAGAGCTGGGGAAGTGTCCGGAGCACAAGGATGATGAGGAGCAGCTGAGGGAATTNCTAAGTGACAGGAGGAAATGTCCTCAAGTTGTGCCAGGGAGGTTTAGATTGGACATTAGGAAAAGTTTTTCACAGAAAGGGTTGTCAAACATTGAAACAAGCTGCCTGGGGAAGTGGTGGAGTCACTATTCCTGCAAGTGTTCAAAATATATGTAGCTATGGCACTTGAGGACATGGTTTAATAGTGAACATGCTGGTGATGCTGAGTTGACAGTTGGACTTAGTGTTCTTAAAGGTCTTTTCCAAACTTAATAAATCTATTATTCTATGGTGTAGACTAGTTCCACAACAACAGATGAAAACTGACACTGAATCTTGCTATCTTATTTTAGTCATTAGCCAGGTAGTAGATATGAGGGTGCCAGGACACAAGCTATTGAGAAATAGACCAGAAGAATTGTCTGACATCAGGGGTCTAGTGTCTGCCCCTATTGCAAAATCTTGAAGGTTGTAGTAATGCATGTAGACTTAACTTTGTAATGTTGTGGAATGTGCTCTAATAAATGTTTCTTTCCTCTTGAGGATGAGGCCAGCATACCCCTAACAAAAAAAAAGAAAAGAAAAAGTAAGAAGGAAAAAAGGAAAAAAAAGTAAAGAAAAACCAGTGAAAAAAACCACTCAAAAGCAGCAAGTCTTTATAATGATGTAGTAAAGAATGGAATAGGAAGCTAAGAAATATATATAATTTCATAGTTTAAAAATCATTAGGGTTTTACTGAAAAAGAGTAAACATTCATCAGTTTGAAAGGGTGGCTGATTGCCTAAATTGCAAGTACAATCTTTCTTTCAGCCTTCAGATGCTTAAAATTTCAATAGCATACATTTCTGCAAAGCTTTGTAAATTAGCTATTCTGGATGCTATCTTCTCAACCATGAGAAAAAACCTCGTTTTGGACTAGGTCAAAGACCTGAAGACCTGTTCAAACCTGTAGCAGACTGTATTTTTAGAAGGGATGGGCAAATACTCAGTTTACAAAGAGATGTGATATTTCTGGTCACTTGTGTTTTATTTTTCCCTGATATGTAGAGGTTCATCACTTCATATACAATCCTAGAATCATACACTCATAGAATATGCTCACTTGGATCCACAAGGATCATCGAGTCCAGCTCCTGGGCCTGCACAGGACTCCCCAAGAATCAAAACCATGGGCCTGAGAGTATTGTCCAAACACTTCTTTAACTCTATCAGGCTTGGTGCTGTGAGCACTTCCCTGGGGAGCCTGTAGTGTTTGATATATAATTAAGTGAGCGGAGAGGAGTGTGGATGGATGGATGGATGGATGGATGGATGGCTGGATGGATGGATGGATGGATCTTAGTTTGATCTACTCCCAGGCAGGAGTAGGAATGTTTAGCTGACTACTCTCCATGAAGACTTGAGGGGATGGTGAACAATTTGAAAAGGGTATGTTTCCAGTTAGCAAAGTTAGTCTCTGATTATAACATGCAAAAAATTGCATATTTTGCATGAAAAAATAAGTACACGTCTGTGTAGCAGCTCAATTTCACCAGGTCTGTTCTATCTGAGTTTGCAGATAGATTTTTGTGTTTGTGTGGTACACCAGTAAAAAACCAAACAGTCTGCAGCGCAGCTTGCAGGTTCAGATCCAAAATCCATAACATGTGATCAAGTGTTTTAGCATGGAGGTCAGACATGAAATACTCATATTATTAATTGTATACCTTTACCTCACAAGAATTTCCATTATTGTTGGTGTATTTTTATATTTAACTTTTCAATTTTTATAAATGTGAAACATTATCAAAGCAAGGAGGTAAGACAGGAATATTTGTCCTTTGAACATTTTTCTTCGCTTTTAATTTTCTTTCTGATTCATGTGTTCAGACAACTGTACAGCCTCACCCTCCTAAGTATTTTTGTTCTCTGAAATGTACATTGCTGACTGCATAGGTGATATGCAGATTGTGAACTCTTTATGCATTGCATTGCATTTATGCTTTGATCACCAGCTCTGTCATTTCCACAGGCAGACACTTGTGATGTCAAAAGTAATGACAAGACTTACTGGCAATGCCTGCAGCAAGCTTATAGGCTAAGGCAAATGGACAGGTTTTTGCCAATTGCTGCAACCAGTTTGGCAAAGATAAATCACATATTTTCACTGAATTACCTTTGTTTCACTAGGCAATACTCCTTTTACTGAATTTTTCATGATGAACAAAATAGTGTGTTTTTAATTTTTTATTATTTTCCAGATCTTTCTTTTTCCTAGGTGCTTTTGTAAAGCAGCTGCTCAGATTATATCTCTCCATCCATACAATGGCCTTTCATGCTTTCTCAAGGTTTAAGCACTTTTTTATATTTGCTCTTCATTGTCCTCAGCTTGGCCTGTTTTAAACTGGACCCCTAGGGAACAAAGTGCTGCATAAGCAATCTTTTTTAGTATTCAATTCCTTATTGTATGTCCCCTTTAGGACTTCATTTTATATTTGTCTCCAGCAGGAAACAGTAATAGATTCTGTAAATCTCTTTTTATAATGTCTTCTATTTATTGCACACATCTAACAGAGCTGCATGTCATACTTCAGTTACTTTGGAGAGCATGTTTAATAACCTGTCATATATTAGAGAACAAACATTGGTCTAAGAGCCTCTGCTCTTCACCAGTGTGGTCAGTTACGTTAGTGAGACAGAAAATGCTTCTGTATGTAAGCACATGTTCAAAATTGGACAGGTGTGATAAATATTACAGTATTAATAGAGATCCTGAGTGTCCCAGTATTCTTTTCTGTCTGTAGCTGTTTTTAACAATGGAACAAATAATTTTTTACTTTGTGTGTCTTTGAAAAGGGTAGTTTTTCAGCATTTTGACATAAGCAGGACTGTAGTATTTATCAACAATCCACATTCACAAAATCTGCAATTTAATGAGAAATCACATATAGTGAGTGAAAGGACATGGAGAAATTCGTAATATTCCAGGTAATTAGCTTATCCATACATAAGGGGGGCCATTCCCCCTCTTTTCATTCTTAGTTATACTACTTACACACACTCATACAGGCACACAATGGCATTAATTCAGTAGCTTTCCATGTGAATATGCAGCAACAATTAAGACTGCCTAAGCAACTTATGTTTTTCACTGAGCTATAATTTTTACTGTTTTCTATTTCTCTTCAAACAAATAAACTAGCACTTCATTTCATATGCAGTAAGGCACAAAGAGGTCTCTCATATCCTGCCTGGTGTCTTGACACTATTTCTGTAGTAGTATTCAGGAGACATGTCACTCCTGTGTTTCCCACTCAGTAAAAGCTTTGTCTATTTATTTAGTGGCTAATAAAAATTGAAAAATAGCTGTAGTCTGCCAAATTCAGATTTTACTTTCTGTTCCTGTCGGAGCATTTAATATTAGGAGGGTTGAATAGGACAGAATGAGAGACATCTGAGGAAAGATAAGGACAAGACCATCCATTAAGTTTAGCCTTTCAGGTAATAGCTATTCTTTCCTCCCTTGAGGAAGAACACTTAATTGGTTTTGGTTTTGGTTTTGGTTGTTCTGCTGTTGTTGTTTGGTGGGTTTTTTTATATGATGTATTTTAAACTTCATCAAACACTTGAAATGGATTTGGGTTTCTGAGTGTGAGCTTCTGTTTGGTAATATACATAATAAGAAATTTAACATAAATCTGAAGTACTAATGTCTCATCATTATGGAGAGTATTTTTTCTTTGGATCTACATTACCAAAAATGTGGTATTCCAAAATATATTTTGAAAATAATACAATACATAGTAGTACACATACGTATGTCAAATATTTTGTGCCACTGGATGGACTTTAAAGATTGGTAGGCTGTTTTTATGCTTGATAGAATCCTACTTCTAAGTGTTCTTAATTATGTGTAAATTGCACCTTTTCCAGACATCTTTTATTTTAATAGCAATTACTGTAAAGCTGCGTAATATCTGTCAAGCAATTTTTTTATGCAAAAAATCATTCCCGGTAGAATGAAACGTCAAATATCTCTGCTTTTCTTTGGCTTTCAGTTTGATTAAACTGTATTGCAGTGGACATGTTATTGTAGGTAAATTTCTCTTTTTAGTCTGTCTTCCTAAGGGAACAAGCATCATGAGCACATTCTCTGCATGAGTACTAAAGTCTTTCTGCTAGCCTCTCTTAACAGTGAAGGATGCTGTCCCACTTCGTCTAGATGTGTCAGAGAGGAGTCCTCAAAGGTATTGTCTTCCTATACATTAAAAATAAAAGAAAAAAAGAGGTAGTCAAGAAGAAGAAGAGAGACCCTAGAGAAGAGGCAAAACAACAAATTTAGTCTATTAAACAGAACACCAAGTGTGCAGGAGTGGTACTATGGAAACCAGAATGTATAAGTTCAGTTGAATATGGAATTACTTTTTTCCTTTGGCCACATTAGCAGTGTACATTCCTATAAAACTGCCAAAGCTGTCATTATGTATGTATGTATGTATGTACAAAACTTCTGAAGAAATTGGGAGAACATTGTGCACAGAAGCTGTGTTGACTTTAGTGAGCACAGCAGGAATGCAGACATTTGAAGGCAATTTTATTCCTGTGAAACTGTTAGGCTACCTAGTCCCAGCATCTTAGGCTTTGTGCATGATAAAAATCCCAACAGCTTTCCAGTTCCAAAATTCTTTCAAACTACAACTTTGTGCGAATGTGGGATTTAAAATTATTTTCTCTTAGATCCATTCTTCTAATGTAATTATTCTTCAGTGGAGAAGAGTCTTAAGAAGCAGAAACAAATTTCAGATCTTTTAATAATTCACCATGCTGTGGTCTGAAAAAAACATCAGACTTTTTACAAAGGCACATACCTGACAAGTACACAGAGATTGTTCATCTAAAAGGAAAGATGTTTATTCAAAGAAAATTTATGAATGTGATAAAAGACTGTGCTTTTTGTAGGCAATCTAGCATGGCAGAAGAATAACTTATTTCTGAAATAAAATTTGACCAAGAATGTGGCATATATTGGAGATGCAGTATTAGCAGGATTGCATGAGGCTCTAAAATAGACTAGGCTAGAATAGTTCAGTTGGAGGGGACCCATAGTGACAATGTTGTCCAACTGCCTGACCAATTCAGGGCAGACCTAAAATTAAAGCATGGTATTTAATGGATAGAGGCACTATCCAAATGCCTCTTAAACACTGACAGCCTTGAGGCATGGATCACCTCCCTAGGAAGCTGGAACTGCCTGTCTGCACAACTCTACAGCTCACACTGACTACAGATTGCACTCAGCCTCTGATGTTTACTTTATGACTGGACTAGATTTTCTTCCCTTTTTCTTTCATGTCCTGCTTTTTTTTTTTTTTTCCCAGTGGTTTTAACCTTTTATTTAGTTATCTCATTTTTTTTTGTGAAGTGGTAAGTGACAGAGGTTCTGTCACTCTCCTGATGTATTTTTCCAGTGCCAGTTGGCACTTCTAGGAAATGGCAGCTGCATTCATGGTTGATTTTGCCTAATTTCACTTTCCAGCCACTTCTTACTATGAACTTCTCAGAAAGACTGAAAAGCTCCACAGAATCAATGGTCTTCCCTGTGTCTGATATACTTATCAAGTTAATTGTAAACCCCTTCTAGAGAAACCAAGTAGACTAATCTCTTAACACAGAAACTCCACCCCAGCAGTTGGCACCATGCACATGGGCTGTGACTAGCTAACCATTTGACCATTCTGAACTAAATTTTATTCATGAAGAGCAGTAATGCAGTATCTCTACTGCAGTTGGGGATGACTTCCTTAAAATGCTTTAACTATCTCCTATTTCACTAAGCATATGCTTATGAGAAAAAAAATCAGTGTTGAAGGAATTGGTAGTACAAGAAATTCTAGTTAAACATATTTATAAGAGTTTACTGGGAAAATAATGATTTTCATCTTCATTTTCATGGGGACCAGTTTATGCAATATAAAGCAGAAAGGAAAAGTAAAGAAAGAGTAGTCAGATCTAGCAGATCCATTAAAGGATAGAAGGGGACAACCAAGCCCTGATAAAGATCCAAGCCTTCAGTTACACTGATTTTTCAGATTCATGGTGCTCATTCAGAAGGTCTTTCCTTTGCAAACTTCCTTTCCCTCCCTTCCTTTGCAATTTCCTTTGCAAGTATGGCTAATGAACACAGCCTGGGCAGGTTTTTGGCACTCTAGCACTGCACAGCCTTCATCCTTTCAGCCTTCATCCTTTCACCTAAACATATTCTACCTCTTTAAAAGGATAGCAAGCTGTCTGTTGGAATCCTATTGTTTTGAGTCCTTTCTAACTCCTAAAGTGGGTCTGAGAATCTTCTAGAACAGTTTCTGGTCCCCTAAAACTGCCTGTGAAAATTTTAACATTATGACAGATCAGCTTTTGAATTTTACTGTTTGGATACTACGCGGCACTGCTTAATTCATAGCATAGATGAAGTGCTGTTGCAAGTCCCAACACCACCTCAATAAAATAATGGGTAAAGTGTAGGAGCCAACACCTGGTACTCTTTGGACATTTCTTCCAAACATTAGCTATCAAAACCTTTCTGCCAAGAGGTAGGATCCTCACAGAGCACAAGTTTGAGAGGAATTTGTCCTGCTTGGAGAAAGCAAGAGTTTGTCATTACTCCTCAGGACCAACTCTTCCATCAGAGCTGACCCTGCTGTAGTCAGGGGCTGGACTTGAGGTGCCCTGAGGCCTCTTCCAGAGGTAACTGAATTACCTTCCCTGTGTGTGATGTTGTGGTACACTGGTCCTAAAGCTCCTTATAGGTCATTTTTCTGAGACTCAGAGCATGAGACACCATGGCTGAAGATGTGCCAAATGCTAAAGCCTCCACAGCAGTGCCTAGGTCTCAAGACACATCTCTTTTGCTTTTCCTCCTGTTTTGTTTTACAGCTTTTCAATAAGTTGATTCTGCTTTTGCTAATGCAGACTATTCTGGCAGACTGTGTTTGTCTGCCTTATTTTATTAAGGTGTTAAAATAATCTCTAAACCAAACCCAAAACTGTAGACTGATCTTCTAGAACATAGTTTGTTTCTACTGCCATGTAATGAATTTCAATAAACAGAAAGAATAGGGTTTGTTTGGTTGGTTTTTTTCTGTATGATAGTCTTCAAATGTTTTCCTTTAATAATTTTCTGTATAACTACCACTAAGTATTAAGTTGCATAAGTCTAATTAGTCACGGACATTTACCAGCCAATGATTTTCACTTCACTTGCTCTGAAGACACATCTACTCTATACAACTTTTATCTTTTTTAATATAGTGTAAGTGATTTTTGTTGTTGACAATATCTAAGCAGAAGATATTCTGCAAAGAATATCTGCAAAGAAGTGTAAATAAACCATAACTTTTAAAGATGTGATTCAACCAATTTCTCTTGAGAGCAAGATATTTTGTTTTATGACCCAATATTTACTTATGAATTCATTATTTAAATGGTTAAATATTACTTTTCTAGATTCATCCTCTCTACTTAGCTCTGTGCCTCAATTCCAAAACTGGACAGAATCTCTTAATGCCTTCCAACATTCCTAACTTTAGTGTGAAAATAAAATTTTCTACTAAAGTGTCTAGCTCAATTTAAATTCTCAAACAAGGCCTATGTCAGAGTTTTCCAGCTTTATATGACAGAAACACACTCCAAAAGCCAGTTTACTTGTATTAAATTATGAATTGTGGTTTAAATAAAAAATAAAATTACATTACATTAAGTTGCAGTACGTCCACTGTACAAGTGGCTGAGGAAAAGGAAGGTGTGTTCTTTCTCTAGGAATTTTGGGGAAAGAAGTCTGTTTTGTTTTGTCTTTTCTAGAGACAATAAAAGAAAGTTGTTAAAACCTATCCATTATTGACAGTATGTCAAGCTCTGTTTTGTCTTTTCTAGAGACAATAAAAGAAAGTTGTTAAAACCTATCCATTATTGACAGTATGTCAAGCTCCAAAACACAGCAGAAAAATTGGTAGTCATAGAAGAGGAATGGAGCTGGTCAGATTTTTTTTTTTTTTTTTTGCATAAACATGACTTCTTCAGTAACTGCCAAATTCAAAACCAAAATTGCTTTGATAAATGTAAATTTGAACACAGATTGAGTATCCTATCTATCTGCATGATGAGCTGCTTCTAGGTGGAAACAGTAAATATGGACTTGACCAAAAAGCAAAAAGAAAAGAGAAAGCCAGCACAGGGAATTTAAAAGGAGAGTAGCATCATTAGATGGAGTTTACAATTATCTCTGTATTAAATGTTTAATTATTTTTAATAGTGTTATCATCTTAGTTTATGAAAATTAACATAATATTTTCTTATTTAAATTTCTGATAAAAAATCATAAAAATCATAAACCCTCCTATTTTTAATGGATGTAGTAGGTTAGCAAAGGACATATGCTGTTTGCTCATGCACAGTGTAATTTGTTCTATATTTGTATCTATAAATTGTTATTGATATAATCAATGTAATTAAGTAACAGGATGACAGAAAAAGATTGTTTCCTAGGAGAATTAGGGGAAAATTTTATTTTCTACCACAGGTAGCAAGAATGAACAGACAAATGGAAGTTTCTAAAATAACCAGTTGGAGTCTGTAGCCATCATCTCCTCGTCGTTTGATGCAATCAAAGGCAGCCCAAAAACCTGTCCAAACCCTCAGCTCTTCTATATCTGCAGGGTATCAGTGAGACATATCACATGCTCTTTGCCAGTCACTCTTCACTGATTTTGTGTGCTTTGTTGAGTTTTATGGTTTATGCTATTCTATCAAGGAGTTCAAAATATGAAGCTGGTAGTTTCATTTTAGTTAAAGTATTACTGGTTATATTATAGATGTCTTAGGAAGCATCATTTACTCACATAAAAGGAACATACTGAAAATATGAAAACACAGCAGTGCTTTCTATGATAATATTTCAGAGTAGAGATTTCATGGTGTCTATGAATATCAGTAACATTATGACTTTCGAATGCTTTACAGAAGATATATTCAAGTTGAAACAAATGTAATAAATACCAACATTTCTCCATTTCTGAAAATGTAATTTTTTAAACTCTTCCATACATATAACAAATGTTCCAGCATACAATGAACACTCTCCACTTTTTATGTTGCTTAAAGTTATGGGGATGCTGAGAATATAAAGTACTTTAAGATACCAGCATTAGAAAATGGTTATACAAGGAAATATGGATAATATATTGAGATATTCTGGACTTGATTACAAACTGTAAAGCATATAGTCTGGATGTACACAAAAGTGATTCCATTATATTCATTAAATAACACTAGTAAGGATAGCAGTAGTGATAAGCATAGCTGTATAATATTCCAAATATTTATGGCACTGTCTGGTTTTGATGCTGTTTATCCAAACCTTATTCAGTTTGCAAACTGGAAGCATACAGCTGTGCAAGACTAAAGATGTTTATTTTGCTCCAAAGCCATCTTTTTTTTTCTTTTTGTAAATGTCTGCACTATTAAAAGGAACAATTAATCAGAGAATAAAGCTACTAAGAACAAAATGTTAATACTAAGAGAAAGAAAATTCTGTCAAGTTAATCAAGAGGATTATTGTAGGTAAATGTCCCTGAACATTACCTTGAATAGATACACTGCAAAGCACTCAACATTACTTTTATGAAAATAAACACAAGTGTAGATTAGGTATTTATTAAAATCCTAAACTGCTGACTTCTTGACTTTGTCTTGACTTTGACTGCAATGGTTTCCTGAAAAAATTTTATTACAATATCTCCATTTACCCTTGGTAAGTATCTCACATATGAAACTATCAGACAGAAACCGTTTTCTTTCTTAACTATGAATCACAGAGAAATAAATTCTATTCCGTTTGATTTAGGTTCATTTCTTAAGATTAGAAAGACATTAGTTAAAAGAGCTGCTGGACAAAACTGACCTATGAAGCTCATTGCAATTTCAACAAAGTTCTTCTCACAAGCTGAAGGCATGAAAGACAATGACCAAGAATTGGATTTCTCATCTGGCCACTAAGAAATACTACCAGGCAACCAGGACTTATCACAGATGAACACCTTACTGATGTCTCATAAATTCCCCTAGAAGAACATAATAGCATTGGAACAGACTACAGCTGAAATATTTCTTTCAACTAACACTACACTGAAGTGTGTACCTGTTTCAAGAAAGCCTTGGTAAACTGTCAAACATTGGGAAATTTGTAGGTGCAGTTCTAGGCTAACTTGGTGACTGTAGAGCTTTTAGTATGTGGGGTTTTTTCTCTTAGACGGCTCATAATTTTCACGGTAAAAAGTCCCAAACCTCTCAAAGATCTTTTAGATGCCCAGAAAGGCTTTAAATGAATTAGAAGATGGAAGTGTTGAAGCTGTTTATTTGAGAAAGTTAGAAATAAGGGTCATATCTAAATAATGGGGCTTTTAGGAGGGCTTTTCAGGATATTTTTGCAGTTGTTGAACTCTGTTTACAATGGTTCTAAAACTCAATAGGAACTCATATTTTGTTCTATTTTTTATTTTTTTTTAGATAGAAACATCTCTTGTAGACAAGTCTACAAAGTCAGATTTCTCAGCTTTATAGAAGAAATGCACCCAATTCTTGTAGCAGCACACCTGAAGAGAATCAGACATGAGGTTTTCCAAGGTGATTCAACCTGCCTTGCTGTGTCACTTTTTCTACTCTATGACCTCACTGCAATTTTGCTGATTGTCTTTCATACAGTGGTTTCTATAGCAAGATCAGATGCTCTTTACTTTAACTGCATAGCATTGGAGCACATCATGGCTGAAGATTTTTTCTCCTTGTGCCTCTCTACCATGTTATTGGTTTACCCCCCAGGAAGAGAAAGCAGGTTTGAACAGCCTGTTACCCACTTCTTATGCATAATACCCAGGTGTATCTTGTGTGCTCAGGTTTGAATAGCTGCTACTGTAGGAACTTAGGCTAATTACTTTTAGAATTTAATAATTTTCCTGGGATTTGTGAAGGAGCTCAAGCTGTGACTTCATCATCAGGTAGATGAAGTAGGGTGGCAAAATCAAAGGTGCACATTTGTTGCAAGTGGGAACTTAAAAATTCCAAACTTTGAGCCATACAGCCAGAAGATGGTAAAACCTTGGAGACTAACAGAGCTGACAGTTCTCAGGGCTTTTTTTGACTCTTTCCAAACAAAAGTAAAAAAAAAAAAAAAAAAAAAAGGAGATTCGAAACAAAATTTAAACAAATAAACAAGATGTAATATTATTTATCATTATACTCAGAATAAAGTAGTCACTATGGAGAGTTTCTTACAGAAATGTACCCTTAAATCAATGTCTATAGAGTTATAAATGTGATGGAAATTCAGAACATTTGTGCGTTCAGAGAATACTTGTTCACCACTTACCATAACATCCCTAGATTAAGATGTCAGACTTCAAAAGAAGTAGTTTTCTACTTAAAAGAAATTAAAATTGATTACCAGATATTTTGCCACAGGATGTTGTGCCTGAAAAACATATGGGCTTAACAAATTAAGAAACCAAAAATGGGATAACTATTGGAACACAAGAGCCTTGGTAGAATTTCTAACAGGGCAGCTTTCTGAATCATGCTTTCTGGAGGCAAAGAAACTATTTCCTGTATTTGCCTCTTCCTACCTCCTTTCTCTACTGCTTTGGCAGCTGTCAGTGTATGAGATGTCATATCTGAGCAGAAGCACCTTTGGTTTTCTTTTGTTAAGGCTGGGCTGTCACAGAAAGGACAGATTTGCTGGGAATGGGAAGGAGAACTTTGGCTGGAAACACCAAGAAATCTGGAAGTCAGATTTTTTTGCAAGAGCATCTACTTTTCATTGTAAAAGCACAGACAAATCTTAGAATACATTGAGATTTATTGTTAATGCTCTGCTTTACAGTATCTTGTTAAAGGACAGGAGCAAATACCACCAGCAACTCCAGTTTTCATGATCCATAAGCTTTAGTTCAGGTTGAAATCTATTTATTTACCTTCTAGTGAGAAACAAGAGAATGGAATAATTGCTGAAATACAAAACTCTATACAAACTAAAATACAAAATGAATATGTTTCTAATTATGGGCTAAAATTTCAAAGACTTTATCAAGTGTCAGTCCAAGTTGTGTAATTCTACAGCTGCATTAGCATACAGCTGCTTGTAATTCTTTTACTGTGTTAGAATAAGAATTTATGTTTAAATATGAGTGTGCTGTATTTATGTTGATTAGGCGTGAAGACTATTATAGTATAAATTATCAGGTGGATCATCTTTCATATATACTGATAATGCATTTGCTAAAATATTGCTTCAGTTTGGGTTTGTGGGTTTTTTATTTGCTTCAAAGAAATAGCTTCAGTTTTGGTATTTGAATCAAAACTGTAAAACCAATTTTAAACCTGAAACACGGTTTTCCATTTTTTTGGTATATGATAAGGAAACTAAAGAATAATTAGTTCATTAGATATAAAAAAATACCCCAGAAAATGAATATTTAAATAATATCTGTGTTTTATTTGTAACCTTTGATAAGGGTTGTGAAGAAACATATTGGTATAGAGAATATTGCAACAATTAATCTTGTAATGATGGGTTTCATTAAAATATAATTGATTTCAGTAATTTTTGCAGTCTCCAAATCAAAAGCAATGGTATGTAACAGGTATACTGTACCCAGTATCTGCACATGTCCAAAAGAAGACATTATTACTTTATTGTTATTACAACAATACATTAAAATGACAAATTATTGAACATAACCCCCAAAAACCTCCAAAACCAAAACCAAATAAAAACGCAAACCTAAAACCAAATCAAACAACTAAAACCAATGGGCTTTTGTGCTTTTGGAACAAATTTTTAAAATATTGTTCTGTTTGTCTTTTCAATATGTGAAGGCATTTCTAGCACATCTCAAAGATATATCCACAAAATGCAATAGGGCCCTAAATTAGATATAACAATATGTGAACAGTAATCAAATTGAAAATGGTAGATCAGCAAAAAACCTACCTTATTCATACAGCACCTTCCACAAATTACTCAGTTCATGGCACAAATGAAGTGTATTAAACTTTCTCATTTTATCTTGCTTGGGGTAATGATAAAGAATGTACAGTCTGAAAACTAATTAAAGGGAAAGTCTAAACAACAGCAAAGCCTAATGAATTTTAAGCAGTATTCACAGATAAGTGTTGGGGGAATTTTTCAAAATTTTTAATTTAACACATGTCGACAGTGAAACTTGCTCAAAGGAAATCTTCCTGTGTCCAAACTAAAAATAGGGTCTATATCCCGTAATACAGAAACAATTATAAATCAGCAGTTCACTTTTTTCTTATTAGGTCTACAACTAATACCAGCAGGGACAACAGCAGCAAACACCTGAGCCATACCGCTGTGTCTCAGTGTTCTGCTGGTACTGCAGCCATGCACCACATGCATCTCCTCCCCCAATCCTGAGTCAGATGCAGCTATTCCTGAACACCAGTCAGACACGCCACGGGTGTAAGGTGGTTCTTTGAGACACCCTCCTTGAATAACGCCAAAGGGTCAGAGTTTGGGGTGTTTTGGTAACAAAAAATTGTCAGGATAAGGCCTGTTGATTTCCAACCTGACCATGTTTTGAGCCTTGTTCTACAGAGGATTATTAAATGAGTGTCACTCACATAGAGAATACCATAGCAGCTGCAGCTAGAAACTGGCTGAGAGAGAGAAATCAAGGATTCAATCCTTTTGACAGAAGTGACAGCAAAGGAATACTGCCAGCTGGTTTTTTTGCAGCATTTTACATACCCAGCGCATGCAATTTGACATACAACCTCTAAGAGAAACAACAGCAACAGCAAAAACGAGGAAAACGAGACACAAGTTGCATTCTGGAAATGCACCTGTTGGGCTCCAGCCACCAGTTGGCCTCCACTTGTCTTTCAGTCCTTGGAACCAGAGTGGCACCTGGGGTAAACCTCTGAAATGTATTTAGGATGGCAGTGGTATCTCGGCATCAATTTTTTTTTCCCTCTATGAAAGTACTCCTATTTGCTAAGGTGAGTGCAGCCTTATAGAAGGTCATCTCCTTGAGGGAAAAATATTAATAAAATACCTACACTATCTAAATTAGATGCTTAATAGTTACTCCTTTCTGAAGCAGAATACAGTATCCATGAGGGCTTTTTCCTGCCTCATAAGGACTGGGAACAAACACTTGGATAGCTCCAGATAATACAGTGCAACTGGGTTTTGAAAGCTCTGTTAAATGCCTAACCCAACAGAAATGTAACCATGTAAGAAGACAATTAAGTGTAATTGATATGCGTACTCTTTAGTTATGCCAATCTTTGTTTTTATACAGAGCTCACAAAGAGTATCAATTTCCCTCAGTGTGGGTACAGAAAAGTTGGAGGTTTTTTGACTGCACTTAAAAAATGTATTTGATTCTTGTGGTTCCAACAAGACTTTTCACAACAATACTCATTCTTAGAGAGTACCTGCTTCTCTGAAATAGAACAGGCTTTGGAAATGAAAAGGAAATACATAAGCCAGACAGACAGATGCCAGAACATCAGAACAGAATTTAAGAGTCAGTGATACTTTGCAGACATGGTTGCAAATGTACGTGAAATGGTTTTAAACGCTATTCAAAAATGCCACTCTCTACATATGACAGTCCCAGATAATGTATCACAAGAGCTCTGACGTGGGTGTGCCGTCTCTCCAACAGTGCTCAGGCTCACCCCTCTTCCCTGGTTTGTTCAATGAGCTCTGCTGGGAGATTGGAAAATGCAAATAGGAGGCTCTTTAAGTCATCTGAAAGAACAGAACATTCAGATATGATGTTTCAGCTCTTTCATGTGTCAATTCATAACACCTGGAGGGAAGTTTCTTGATACTGAAAGAGGACCTAGAAATGTTTTACTCTTCTTCATTCTGGAGTGACAGTTGTTTGTTTTCTTTCCCATTTGATGCTCAGTATCTAAATCCTTGGTGTATCAGGCAGTAAGACCCAGGCATCTCTTTCCTTATTCAGAAAATGACTGAAAAAAATATCCAGAAGGTCTCCTTCTCCTAGGCTTTTCAATGCCCCAAACAAAATGAGAACTTGGCCTGAATCCAGTTCAATGCGTGCTGTTGAGGGAGGTTTTCATAGCCTTCATATCCAGCAAGAGTTTCTGCCACATTCAGATTCAGAAAGCAAAGGCAGAGTGGAAGTCGGGGCAGAGAGGAACCTGTGGGTTCTACTTTTCCCATGCAAAAGAAGAAATGGCAAAAGTGAAATGGTACAGCTGTTCAGTAGTGCTTAAAAAAGGGTGCTTGTTGCTGCAAGTGTTAGTGGAGAAAGACCAGGCATGAATATCTCACCTCAGAAGGCAGTTCAGGACTTTAAGTGATAAACCTCTGAGCGTATTTAGAGATAGACATGACTGCAGTCTTGCTTCCCAGCGGTTTTCTTGGCTGTTTAACTCCTGCTGTTGGCTGTTGTGGACCACCTCCTGAGACATTTATGTAGTTTGACTACTCTAGCCACGATTCAGCGACTACATCAGTAGATAAGGGAAGGCCTATGGATGTCACTTACTTTAACATCTGTAAGGCCTTTGACATGCTCCTCCACAACATTCTTAGCTCTAAGTTGGAAAAATATGGGCTCGGTGAATGGACTACTAGGTTGACAAGAAACTGGCTAGACAGCCTTGTCCAGAGAGTTACAGTCAGTTGTTCAGTGTCCAATTGGAAACCAGTAATGAATGGTGCCCCTCGAGTCAGAATTAGGAACTATGCTATTTTATAGCCTCATTAATGACACA